>JADBJO010008358.1:35000-52500 GCA_016801955.1 Conus betulinus | reverse complement strand
GACTGATTGCACTGGGACTCGACCAGGTGGCATCAAGGCCAAAAGAAACAAGCACATCGAAAGAAAAAGGAAGAAATTCCATGGAGTGCTTGAGACAATGACATACAGAGGATTCTCATACTACTGCTGCTGCTGCTGCTACTGCTGCTGCTGCTACTACTACTACTACTACTACTACTACCGCTACAACTACTACTACTGCTGCTGCTTCTGCTACTACTACTACTACACTACTACTACTACTGCTGCTGCTGCTGCTGCCAGCATCAGTCAAAGACAGGATGCAATACCAGTCAATTTGCGAGGGCGGTGACTGGAAAAAGCAACTGAAATGAACAAAATGTAAACATAAAACTTACTGATTATTCTAAAGAATGTATGATAAATACCCATTTACGGATAAAACCCAAACTAAGATCTAGCATCGAATTGTCATACCCCCCCCCCCCCCCCTCTAGCCTGTTGCGTATGACCAAGAAGACCCGAACAAAGTACGGACGATCCACACAGAAAACACCAGTCACGCGTGGCAGGAGGTGTGTGACAGAGCGAATCACTAAAAACATTGAACAGCATTTTTTTATCTGTTAACAAAAGAGTCGTCTCCCAAGGACACCGAGGCAGCTGCTGTTTAGATCAACAGATTCCATTCGAGGTTTGTGCCGAGAATCATCGCAGAGGCTGACAGTGCTGTGCAGGAAGGACAGATAAATGCATGTCTGAAGGAATACGGCCGGACGGACGACTCAAAGTGACCGCCATGAGGACATGTGTTGCATGCATTCCGTGAAGTACGTTTGTTCTTCTTTCTCTTCTTTTCATTCTCTCTCTCTCTCTCTTCTCTCTCTCTCTCTCTCTCTCTCTCTCTCTCTCTCTCTCTCTCTCTTCTCTTTCTCTCTCTCTCTCTCTCTCTCTCTCTCTCAATGGCGACTCTCTCTCTCTCTCTCTCTCTCTCTCTCTCTCTCCTCTCTCTCTCTCTCTCTCTCTCTCTCTGTGCGTTAAGAGCGGTGCTGGCACATTTCAGAAAATGTTTTAAGGATTATGTCTCCTAATATTTCTCTTGTCCCCGTCCCTTCACTTCTGTGTCTTTCGCCATTCCTCTCCTCTCTGTGTCTCAGTCTCTATTTCTGTTTGTTTCTCTGTTTAAACAAGGACACAGATGAACAGCCAGGACAATCTGAAAGTCTATGCATGGCTTAGATTAGTAATCCTACAGAACAAGTTTTTGACCGTTAAGTCTCTCTCTCTCTCTCTCTCTCTCTCTCTCTCTCTCTCTCTCTCTGACCTTTGATTCTGTCTCTCTCTGACCTTTGATTCCTCTCTCTCTCTCTCTCTCTCTCTCTCTCTCTCTGATCAAAAGAGAAGCCTCAAAGCGATAGACACACTCCACGATTGGCAGACCCAGTTCAAACGTGACTTGACCATCCCGCTGATCTAAGAGGTCAATGGATGTGGTCCTCTCTCTCTCCCATCACAGAGATCCGCCAGACTCCATCCTGTCATGTGTGTATCTTCCCTCAGGCCCCGTCGCTTGGTGATGATCTTAACGTTTTGTCTAAACACTAGACTTCGTTACGTCGCCTCTGATGTGGCTCTCTTCACTGGTGTGTGTGTGTGTGTGTGTGTGTGTGTGTGTGTGTGCGTGCGTGCGTGTGTGTGTGTGTGTGTGTGTGTGTGTGTGTGTGTGTTCTGTGATAATGCTTACAGAGTTTGTATAGCACCATCAGAGCAATAATCAAGCGATATAAAGCGTATAATTCTTATTCCAATATATTCACGGTGTAATTTTTATGTCTTTGATACTGATGTTAGATCTAAAGCAGCACTGTCAATCAAACTGTTTTGTATCAAATCTTTTGGCTACCTGACATAACGATTGGTCATTCTACCGGCCACTATGGCGCAATAGCTAAGACTGGCAAAACATGGAGTAGGAGATCGTGGGCTCTATCCCATCCAAGGAATAAAGCCTCATGGTCGAATTAATGTAATTGTTGGATTATAGGTTTTGAGCCTGTATAGATGGCTAAACTATATACGAATTAAATACCAACATGAACTGAATAAAATTGTTAGCTTTTTAAATGAAAACGGGCTGGTACTTTCAGTAGAAAAAAAAAAAAATATCATGCTATTCAATGCTGGATATGATCCGGAGAAACTCCCTTCATTTACTGTAGATGGCATTGCTTTAGAGTATGTAAAGACTGTTAAATTCCTAGGTGTATACTTAACCTCCAAACTTTCTTGGAATGTACATATTGAATACATCTTAAATAAAGCAAGGAAAAGTTAAAATGTTTTGAAAATTATAAACAAACAACCGTGGGGGCAAGACACGCATACTTTAACTTTATTATCTACTGCTCTTGTGCGCTCACGATTAATCTATGCTCAAAAAGTCTTTTTCAGCGCTCCACAATATCTATTAAATAAACTACAGAGTATTGACTGCAAGGCTTACAAACTTGCTCTTGGAGTTCCCACACATACATCTAACATAGGAACATACAGTGAAAATCGGAATATTACCTCTGAATGCATTACGAAAAGCATGTGCTTCAAAATTTCATATTAAAAAGTCTTTCACAGGATAACTTCTGTGCAAAAGAAGTATCCTTAAATTCAGAAATAGATTTCGTGAAACGGGCCAGAAGAATGCAATCTACAAAATCAATCCAGTCATTTGCCTCTAACCTCCTAAAAGATTCTAATATAAACGAAACAAAAATTGCTAATAAGTTGTCCTTTTTAATTTTTCCAAGATGGGAGCAAGCCAAAGCTACCTTTGATACAAATTATGCAAATGTATCCAAAAAAGATCCACCTTATATATTGAAAAATGTCGATATTCATTTAGAAAAATACATACAAAAACTATTTGAAAATCTATACGGATGGTTCAGTGCTAGATAATCTGGATACAGGAGCAGCATTTACAATACCTGATTAAAAAATGTAAAAGTTGTACCATCTTGGTAGACATTTTTCAATTTTCAGTGCTGAGCTTGTTGCCATTTTGATGTCATTACACCACGTCTTGAGTTTTCCTATTAACTCTCGTCAAATTCTAGTATGCACCGATTCTAAATCAGCCCTGCCAGGGAATTCACCACAATGTCCTAGGTCTGTTTTTTTTTTTTTTTTTTTTTTTTTTTTTTTGCAGTTGTACAATGTCTTCTCAGCAATAGAAAAAAATCAACATCAGACAAATATTGTCCTCAACTGCCGAAGCAGCCACTTGGGAGTAATCGTGCACCACCCTTGGAAGCCTGTGCTGTGCTCAGGCCCCCATCCTTAAGACATAAGGGACAAATCTGCTCCCTGGCAAATGCCCTTACATGATAGTCTGCGGCGGAGGAAGCGGGGCTGGATTGGACACACTCGCAGGAAGCCAGCATCCAGCACCACACGCCAAGCCCTGACATGGAACCCGCAGGGGAAAAGGAAGAGAGGCCGACCTCGCAGCAGCTGGAGGCGAGACACTGAAGCAGAGATGAAGAGGCAGCGGACCAACTGGACAGGCATTCAGCGAGCAGCCCAGAACCGAGTGCTTTGGCAGAGTGTTGTCGATGGCCTATACTCACCCTTGAGCTATGGGCCTAAGTAAGTTAAGTAAGATAGTCACAGGACGTGACGCAACAGGATCTCCATGGATGGGCCCCCCCCCCCCCCCCTTGGCGCACCAGCCTGTATTTCATGCCTGTAGAGCCCACCGGCGAAAGATGCCATGGCCAGAACTGCTGCGCACATCCTGCAGCAGTTTAAAGAGGAATAAAACACGTCAGTTTAATTAAAGAGGATTACAGCAGAGTATAGAGGGAGACGAAAACTAAATGCAGCAGGCTAGGGAGATGGAAGTGCGAAAGATTTTTACAGATGCAGAGATAAGAAAACTGGGAGGTTTTTTTTGAAAAAAAGAAAAACCCAAAGCCGGTGATTCAGACACGGGTAAAAACAGCTCTTTAGATAATGTACGTGGTTTTATATATATATAAAGGCCCATCCCAAAGTTCCTCCATTCCACAAATCACGCGATGAGACTGAAAGTTTCCTTTTCAGGTTTAGACAAAACATGCCACGACTTGTGGATGACCGCGTGATCGATGGTTGTTATTTGCAGGAGTTTTATTCAGGGGTAGTGCTTTTAAATGGGTTCACTCTTAATGTTAGAAACGAACTGACGCCTGGGCGGATTTAAAGAGTCAGTTCTGCAAGAAGTGCCAGTGAAGGTGTGAGGGTATCAGGGAGAAATCTGGCTCTGTCCTGACCATCGTGAGTCGTTGGTCACTTTCTTGATCCTTGGAAGGCGTTTTTCTGATAGATCTATCCGCTAAGTGAGACGACTAAGGCGGAAATCTAAACAAATCTTAAATAAATGTGAGCGAACCGCCAAGAGAAACGTGAAAAAAAACGAGTCACAAGACAAAACACACGACGCGTTTCGACCTCTTAGGCCTTCTTCAGACAACATACAAACAAATAGGACAACGAAAATGAACGAGCAATCATCTAGCTTTGATCACTTCAGCGCAGGGTAGGCGTAGAGGTCGAAACGCGCCGTGTTTTGTCTTGTGACTTGTTTGTCCACGCTTCTCTTGGCGGTTCGCTAACATTTATTTAAGATCTGTTATTCTGATAGGTGGTGGGCCGAGACGCGGAGATATCACGATTTTCAGAGTTTACGATGTTTCGTTTTTTCGCGATAGTAAAATTTACAAAGTATATCTCATTATCTACATAATACCTGCATTAAAAAAAAGTTTCATTGCTGCAGAGGAAATACGTGCTTTTGCCAACCAGTGCAAAGAAGAACATGTTGGCGCACTTTTGACTAACATTTCTTAATTATATATCTAAACAATTATTCACTTACTTTTTATCTATTTATATGTTCTCTCAAATAACTTTATATTTTTGTATTTCGTTCATTTTTTTAAACACTATTTAGTTGTTTTTTTTGTTTTGTTTTAAAATTCATTTACCTATTTTTGTTGATGCACTCCTTAAAGGAATAACTGTCTTCTGAACCGCCAATGTGTCCTTTAGTATACGGCCACAACACTTGCAGGTGCAGATGCTCGCAGGGACACGTCTATGGAACTGTATATGGAACTGTAGGCAAGCATGCAAGGTCGGGCATCCGCTGTTGTTTGTCTATGAGCTCCTCTTCTCATCTTTCTTTTTTTTTTTCACTCGCTAATTGAGTTTAACTTCGCTGTCCCCCTGAACTTTCTGGTCTCATGGCTTCACAGACTGATGTGCTTTGTATGGAGTGGTCTGCACACAGGAACGTCTCCATCCTGAAAGCGAGATTACATCTGTTCCGGACAAGTGCAGGATTGCAGAGCAGACATGCACACGCCAGCTTGACGCTTATCAAATCATTCTTTGTTCTCCCCATACTAGGTAACTGTACGGTAGATTCTTTAACTTTAATTTACTGAAAATGATATGCTGCTGGAGAGAACACAAAATTTTTCAAAATAACTGTTTGTGAGTCCGCCAAAAAAAGGGACAAACAAATTACAAGACAAAACACGACGCGTTTCGACCTCTTAGGTCCTCTTCAGGGCAGATAAACAACATTCAAGACAATAAAAACGAAGAACGAGCAATCACCTACCTTCTCATATTCTGTGCAAGACAGGCGTACAATGAACACAAATGAGGGTTTGTTCGTTTGTCTGTTGGTTTGCCTTCTCTCTAGAATCTTTCCACGGAATTGCATCTGGTGATTTGGTGGCAGCTGTCACTCAGGGCGTGAACACGGGCGATGTGTTGTTTCCTTCATGTAGAAAGCATCAAGACCAAAAAAAATGAAGTCAACACACCAACGTATAGTTCACGTGAACTGTCAGGATGGTTAGATCAGGAACCCTGAAAGTGCAAAGCAAGAAAGACATCATGACTTGAACATGTTCACATTTCCGAGTAACCAAAAAGACTTGGAAAACTAATTTGCTTTAGATTTTTTTTTTTCAGTAACTGAGATAAAAAGAACAAACGAACACGTTTCAAATGATCTAGATGAAACCTGTAATTATGGAAACGAACAGTAATTCTGGCAACAAGGAAGCAGAAAAGAGGTCCAGACGCACGGTTCGTTATTGCCTGTACGTTGACACAACGGCATAACATCATATGAAATTTGCATATTTGACTAGGTGGTAATGTGGTAATGTTGCTTATAGTCCAGCCGACTACAAAGGGCCATATCAGGGCTGACACTACGTTGAAGTCAACTCACAAGTCATAAAAAAAAAAAAAAAAAAAAAAAAAAAACAACCCAAAATAACAACAACGATAAAAAGTAAACACAAACAAAAAAAGACCCCCCCCCCCCCCCCCCCCCCCCCAACAAAACAAAACAAAAACAAAACAAACCCATTCACACATCTCTTTAAAATACATCTCAAAATGCACTAGAAATTTTGTTAAAAATCTTTCTTCCGTTAAACCTTTGATCAGATGAAAAAATGTTAATCTCTTTCAGAAATTCAAAGATCCCGTCAGCTTATGGGGCATCTCTGAACAAAGTTTCCATGGAGTCTGCTGTAAAGTGTTTATGTCTCACTTATAAGTCCCAACACTATAACAGTATTTGACTAGGTAGTTAAGATAATCATCTTGAAAGAAGACGTAAATGATGTTGCTACTTCAGTTTGACCACGGAATACCTGAATCTGACATGCTACAGAAAGGAATAAATAGTGGTCATTCACCTGTTCCTGATAGTCTGACTTCTGATCTTTGCCACAAAGGAAGCAATAAAGCTCTCAACTTTTTCTTTACTGAATGCTTTCCATCCATCAAGACTGTGTCAATAAGTACAGGTATATTATTTGCCTCGCTCTATGTTAACAGAGAAATGCAAGTTTCATTTATGAATGGGAGATGATCATGTTACTGTGACACGTTTGCAGCTGATGTTTATGAGGGAATTCGTGATGTTTGAGCCGGACAAGGGTGCAGTACCACTGACAAGAACTTCATGTATCGATTCCTATCTTAAAAAAGAAAAGAACATATTCTGTAAACTTCTTTGTGATTAGAAGGAATAGCTGTTAGAATTCATCCGTTGACTTACCAGATGTCTGTGTCCTCACAACGTTCAAACCAGGCTTTGGGTAAGATTCTGAACAGCAAAGCCCATTGCATCTGCAAGTCAGAGAGAGAGAGAGAGAGAGAGAGAGAGAGAGAGAGAGAGAGAGAGAGAGAGAACGAATTTTATTGTAACAGGGTAGTGGACTAAGTATGAATCTTTCTTACATCCACCCCTCTGGGCAAGAAAGAAAAAATCGATACATAGTAAAAAGCAAATAGAACAAAATACATGGGGAAAAAAATGCAACAATTAATCGCATGAGAATCTTTGTCAAAAACAAACAAACAAACAAACAAACAAAAACACACCACCACCACCACCACCACCACCACACCACCACCACCATACCATCACCACCACCAACAAGAAAAAATGATTAAGGCAAGAGCGGAGGAGGGGTGAATGGGGGGGGGGGGGGTGAGAGAGAGAGAGAGAGAGAGAGAGAGAGAGAGAGAGAGAGAGAGAGAGAGAGAGAGAGAGAGACCGATCGACCGACTGGCGATGGATAGGCAGAAATAAAGGGACAGAAAGGCAATGAAGCAGACAAGGATAAACACACCCGCCAAATGCTTTGAAAAACACAATAATGGCACAGGATGATCAATGCAATTTGCGTAGAGTTGAGTCAACTTCGAACATTCATCACACATTTGTTATCAAACTAAACCTGAAATGAGAATTATCAATGCATCTTTGGTATAGTGGAGTCAAATCTGAGACGTTCATCAGATATTTTTGAAAATTAGATTTGAATTTTTTTTTTAAGTTTCGTTGATTTTGTAAGTTCTTGAGGAATATGGTTCCATAGCCAACCTCCGGAATACGCCAAACTAGATTTGTATAGATTAATTATTGGAAACTGGAGATTTAGTTTATGTGAATGTCGATAGACGTTAGAAGTGAACATATTTTTTAGAGAAAGTGGAGCATTTTCATGGAGTATGTTATGCATAAAGAGTCCCTTATTGTACAGAAGTTAGGCTTTAAATGCGAGAATGCCTGCTGGCTTATAGTCTGAATCTACCAGAGAGAGAGAGAGAGAGAGAGAGAGAGAGAGAGAGAGAGAGAGAGAGAGAGAGAGAGAGAGAGAGAGAGAGAGAGAGAGAATACGTGTGTGCGACATGCTATATGTACACACACACACACACACACACACACACACACACACACACACACCCATGCTTACTAAATGATTATTTTGCACTAGATTCTGTATGTAAATGTTTATTGAGTAGTTCAACTGGTGTTTATCTTTAATTCCTTTTTTTTCTTCTCAGTTATTCTTTATAGTTTAAGTTTTTCTAACTGGAATGACTAGGAGGGGATGGGGTAGCGGTGGACTTAATTTACTGCTAGTACAACATTATATTTCATCATCACACACACTCAATGACATACATACCTAAATTACACCAAAAATACATCAGTCTTAATCACTTTTAGTGGCAAGACTTTAAACTGAAGAAGAAGAAGAAGAAGAAGAAGAAGAAGAAGAAGAAGAAGAAGAAGAACAACAACAACAACAACAACAACACACACACACACACACACACACACACACACACACACACACACACACACACACTGGCAGATGTAAACACACTGCACCAAATCTCAACATCCACCAGATCACGACAAACAGTTGATCTACTCATCCTTCAATGTCCGTAAAAACCGCTCATCCGCCACTCTGTATGAACCCCGTTCTGTTGATACAAATCGCTGTCCCCTGCATTACACTCAGCCAGAGACAATATTTGGTCGTTTTCAAAGGAAAAACATTGCGTGTGGTGTCCAGTTTACTGTGCATCTGATTGATGAAAGACCACCTCTTTAGCAAATATTACACTGGCTGGCCCATGATTTACACTGGCTGGCCATGAAAATTAAACCGTTTCATTTTCAACATCTCTGTCAAAGACAGTATTCCAAGAACGACAAAGGAGAGAGCTCTGTGTGTGTGTGTGTGTGTGTGTGTGTGTGAGAGAGAGAGAGAGAGAGAGAGAGGGGGGGGGGGGGGGGGGGCTGTGACTGTTTGATGTCTACCATTTAACACGTTTCAATCTATAAACACTTTCTTTGATTGAAAACAAAGGAAGAAACAAACAAAAAAAAAAAAACCTACCAGTGGCATTCTCTCTTCCCATGGCCAATCTGGGTAGATTCCAGTTTGCCCTTTCCACTGTTACATACTGCCCCCCCCCCCCCCCCCCCCCCCTCCAACAAAAGAAAGCAACAACAAAACCAAAGGAAAGGGCGAGGCAACGGGAAAGCACAAACAAAAAGTCCTTACCATACCGATTCGACGTACGCTTTTTCACCAATGATCACTCTTCTCACCTGCATGTCCCTCATTCCGCCCCCCCCCCCCCTCCCGCTCCTTTCTCTCTCTCTCCCTCCCTCCTCTCTCTTACTCACACAGCATTTTTTTTCTTTCTTTTCCTCTGAATTCAGTGTTTTGGTCTTATCTTAACTGGTACACATGTAATTATGTACCTGTCACAGAGTGCGTGAAAGAGAGGAAGAACAAAGAAGAGAATAGTGACGGCATTGTGAGTGTTCTAATTTTCCCCAGTCTCATCCACACATTTCCTCACCACACTCACATTCTGCAAACATAGTTTTTTTTGAGTGGGCACCCCAGAAATGACACTGATTTAATTAATATTATCTTGTTTCCTCCCAACACAGAGTTCACTCCCAAACTACATACACACTTCTAAGTTTAACACAGATACAGTTCAATTGCCCCAGTTTCTGGGTTTCTCAGTACAATACTTCGAACACTCAGCACAAACGGGTTTTCTTTGACTTCGACTCCAGCCATCCTTGGGCGAGACACCAAAATGGGGAGGACCTCCGTGTCCAGCAACGAGGATGCTCTTCCAGCTAGGAGCTATAGACATATGATAAACCTCCTAAGACCGTGTTCTCTGAATTCTAGTAGGAAAGACAAGTCCCATTCCGCTATAGTTCATGACTCACTTAACGTCCGCACCGTCCTTTGAAGTCTCTACGCTGACGAACCTCATTCCCAAGTCACATGTAACAACGATCATTTACCCAAGTGACAACACTATTCCCCTTCTGATGCACATCTGCTGAAGTAATCTCTCAACTGGACTACATAATGACATCAATTTTCTTATAAACATTAACAAGTTTCCAGACTCACAAATTCATCAAAATGAAAAGTACAAGGAATATGTTTTCTGATCGGAAATCATAATTCCAAAGAGTTTCATAAACTTGTTGTGAAAATTCAACTTCCTCTTTCCAATTTCATGTTCCAAGGAAATTATCTGGCACAAAAGTGGATTTTTAAAAGGGAAGATACTCATAATAGAAACTCCAAACATTTGCTTATCTCCCAGCAAACATGTACGAAACAATGTGAACAAAATATCCTAATTTCTTTGAATTATCCAGTCTAAGCTTTAGGTTAACCAAATCAGGTTTGATAAAGTTTAAATTAAGTTCCAGGCTTGTCAAATCCTAAACCAATTTAGCCTAAAACTAGTCTCATCATCAATGACAGCATTTTTTGCAAGTCCTGGGGCTGACTACTCAAACTGTCATTCCTCAACAAAGCTTAGCCTACAGTCAGTCATACAAACACTAAGTCACCTGCTATACAAACCTGCACAAGAGAAATATTGTTCATGACATTAGTTAATATTCCTCCACTACATAAGAACACCAACCTGCTTTTTTTGTCTCTTATTTTTTCCTTGTTTGTTCTTGTGTTTTGTTTGATCCCCCCCCCCCCCCCCCCCCCTGTTTTCTTGTGTGTTTGTTTGATCCCCCCCCCCCCCCCCCCCCCCCCCCCCCCCTTTTCTCCTTTATTTTTGGCTTTTTTTGGTTAAGGCGGTTCTCTTTTTTAAAATTTTACTTTTCTTAAATTCAAGATTACGTCAACTTTTTCCACACTTGCCATGCCGTTCTGTATGCCGAGTCGCAGTGCAAATATTGGACATTCACTTGCTTGCTTTAGTGGTTGTGCGTTTGATACAACAATGTCTGGGTTTTTTTGGTGACCTGATGTATGGTGCTATCATGATCATTCTGTGATATCATTTCAGCGTTAATGTAAGACATGAACGAATATTAATTACACTCCTAAAACAATGTAAGGCGTCAGAGTATCTTAAGTGTGAGTGCGCACATGTGTTTAAGTTTGGATTTCCCTACTACCTAACCTCCCGTACGCTGAGCACCTCTCCCTGAGCTGTCCTTGCCGAAAAAGCGAAAGTGACTCAAAGACAGCACAAGAAATAAACGGAAATTGAGAATAAAAAAAAAAATTACATATTATTTCACCTGTCGGCAGTTTCCCCGGGAGCTAACGAAATATTGTCGCAAGAAAAGCATGAGAAATGCTAAAGAGCACAATAACGAAAAGCTGAGACAAAACAAAAAAAAAAGGAGAGAGAGTGGGGAGTTCTGTTAAAAAGATTCTTTCTGTTCATTCTTGGTTTTTTGCCCATTTTGTTCGGGATTTTAATTTATGGTGAAATATCATTAAATACACATGAAAGAAGAATACTGTATCTATGTTCGTGTGCGTATGTTTGAATGTATGAGCATGAGCGTGAGCGTGAGCGTGAGCGTGTGTGTGTGTGTGTGTGACAGTAACCAGAAAGCACTGGATACTTGGGGGGGGGGGGGGGGGTCCTAGCAAAAACAATAATCTACGATTTAATGGCGTTTTGTATATCTAAGAAAGAAAAACAAACAAACAAAAATGAAATAAAAACTATGCAGACGAAATAAACTCTTAGGGACCAACTAAACTAAATAAGCTCGCCTTTTTGTATTATTTAGACAGACATATGTTGCCAAAATAAACAAATAATTATGAAAATAGATGAAAAGAAATAATAAGTCAAGAGAAGTGACTCTTCTGCAGCAAACCAAAATTACCTAATACCACACATAAGACAACAGGAAACGCACTTGGAATGCCCACTTTTGAAAAAAAAAACTGATACCTACAGAAACTAAGGAGCCAAATCAACCCCAGATAGAGGAAAAGAACAATAAAAATAATCAAAGGAGAAAAAAAACCTGAAATAAAGCCTTCAAAGGAAGAAAAAGGGACTAATTCCTCGTGTTACTGGAACTAGTTATACAAGGTAACACCCCATTACGCTGGAGATGGGAAGTTCAATAATTGGAACATACACAAGTATACAAAAAACATCCACACTAGGAAAGGAATATGTCTTTAAAATAAAAACGCCTACTCCACCTGGAGAAAATAAAGGGAAAGAAGAGATGCGGGGTCGCCAGTGTCACAGAGAGCGTGAAAGAGAGGAAGAATAAAGAAAAGAATAGTGACAGCGTTGTGCGAGTTCTATTCAAACAACAACAACAACAGTGTCGACTCCCAAACTTCTAAGTCAACACAGGTCCAGTTCAAATCCCCCAATTTCTGGATTTCACAGTACAATACTTCGCACACACGGGTCTTCTTTGGCTTCGACTCCAGCCGCCCTTGGGTGAGACACCAAACTGTGGAAGACCTCCGTGTCCACTGGCACAGCAACTCTCACTCTCTGTTCTTCGGCCGCCCCCCACCACCAATTACCTATGTCATCCCTTCGGCCAAACCTCCAGTAAACAACTAGGTCCCTCCTCCTCCAACTAGGAGCTATAGACATAAGATAAACCGCCGGAAATTGTATTCTCTAAACACCACAAGGAAAGACGAGTCCCATTCCGCTATTCTTTAAAGAATCATTTAACGTTCGCACAACTTTTCGAAATCCTACGACATACAGATCTCAGTCCAAAGTAACAAGTAATAACAATTATTAACCCAACAGTACACACTATTTTTCTTCTACAACATCCTCAGAAGTAATCTTTCAACTGGACTACATAATGACATTAATTCTCTTATAAATATTATCCAGTTTCCAGACTCACAAGTTCATCAAAATTCAAAGCACAATGAATATGTTTTCTGATCGAAAATCATTAATTCAAAGAGTTTCATAAACTTGTTATGAAAATTCAGCTCCCTCTTTCCGCTTTCATGTTCCAATGAAATAATCTGGCACAAAAATAGATTTTCAAAAGGGAAGATACTCATAATAGAAACTCCAAACATTTGCTTATCTCCCAGCAAACATGTACTAAACAATGTGAACAAAATATTCCTAATTTCTTTTGAATTATCCAGTCTAAGCTTTAGGTTAACCAAATCAGGTTGATAAAGTTTAAATTAAGTTCTAGGCTTGTCAAATCCTAAACCAATTTAGCCTAACAACTAGTCTCATCATCAATGACACAGCATTTTTTCCCAAGTCCTCGGCTAACTACTCAAAACTGTCATTCCTCAACAAAGCTTAGCCCTCATGCAAAACACTTAGTCACCTGCTATAAAAAAAAAAACCTGCACAAGAGGAATAATGTTCATAACATTAGTTAATATTCCTCCACTACATAACAACACACCCAACCTGCTATAAGCAGCTTATCAAGGCTCTCGAGTCTTCTTCAGCCTGGACTTCGTGAGCTGTAGATTCAAGGCTGGCTGTTGCGAGACTGACGTCAGTAGAATTAAATTCCGCAGCAAGAAGACTTAACAGCCAAAGAATGAAAAGGATTCATTCGGCCAATGACTAACAATCTTACTTACAGCAGCAGTGAGGACACAAGCACGTCCGTCACAGTACCGTGTTGAAAAAGGACATATGCAGTGTTCACTTATGGTAGGTCTATGCAAATGTGTGGACTGGAACTGGTGGTGGTGGTGGTGTGGAGTTTTGAAGACAGGGGAGGGGTGGGAGGAGAGGGGTACGGGGGATGAAACTGGAAGAGGTGGGGGCAGAGCTTAATTCACAGTCAGGCATTAATCGTTTTCATTTTGCATTTACGTTTTATGTTATTGTTTCTGTCTTTCTTTGATAATGTCTCTCCCCCTTCTTCCCTGAGTTGTTGGTAGCAAAATTTGTCTGCATAATTATCCTGTTACAACTCTGTCTGTCTGTCTGTCTGTCTGTCTCTGTCTGTCTGTCTCTGTCTGTCTGTCTCTGTCTGTCTGTCTCTCTCTGTCTCTGTCTCTGTCTGTCTCAAGTCTGTCTGTCTCTGTCTGTCTGTCAAAGTTAAGATGTCTAGTGTCCCTGTCCCAACACTCATTAAAAAGATCAACAACGTGTCTCTCTAGGGTTCACAAGGACACATCTCAAAGTTGGTCTTAGAACAACAAGGTACAAACTAGGGTGAAAGAACAGGAACATATCTCAAGTGTGGTGAAAGATACAACAAGGTATGTCAAACTTGAAAGACACAAGAACATATCTCAAAAGTGTGGTGAAAGATACAACAAGGTATGTCGAACTAGGGTGAAAGACACAAGAACACATCTCAAAGTGTGGTGAAAGATACAACAACGTGTATCAAACTAGGGTGAAAGACACAAGAACATCTCAACGTGTGGTGAAGGATACAACAACGTGTATCAAACTAGGGTGAAAGACACAAGGACACATCTCAAAGTGTGGTGAAAGATACAACAAGGTATGTCAAACTAGGGTGAAAGACACAAGAAACATCTCAAAGTGTGGTGAAAGATACAACAACGTGTATCAAACTAGGGTGAAAGACACAAGAACATATCTCAAAGTGTGGTGAAAGATACAACAACGTATGTCAAACTAGGGTGAAAGACACAAGGACACATCTCAAAGAGTGGTGAAAGATACAACAACGTGTGTCAGAGAGTCCCAAATGACCAAGCATACCAACCAAAGCACACTGCACTTGAATTTAAAGGGCCAGGGGAAGGGTGGGGTGATGATGGGTTCCAATTAGAATTTCGCCCTACTCTGTTCTTCCCCCCCCCCCCCCCCCCCCCAGTGAGTGATTTGGGACATGTTTCAGGGACAACCCCAAGGGGGGAGATACAGGCACGCGCCTGCCACCCAGTCCGGGCACCTGTGGGCACGAACCTATCGATCCTTGGGGTGTTTGTGGACCATGCCCTAAATCTTTTAAAAGAAATTTGAACATAAATCCTCCAGTTAACAAGGGCCCAAACAAATGACGAGACAAAACACGAAGCGTTTCAACCTCTTAGGTCTTCTTCAGGCAAGAATCAACAACCATTCAGTACGATGAAAACGAAGGACGTTCGTCGATCGTCGTCGTTCATTGTTCGCCCCTTCAGTTTTTCATTGTCCTGACTGTTGTTTCTCTCCTGGCCTGAAGAAGACCTAAGAGGTCGAAACGCGTCGTGCTTTCTTTTTTCCTTGTGATTGGTTTGTCTCTGTTTAACTGGCGGATTTACTTTGAATTCCCTATAAGATTTCTTTCCATTTCCGCCAGCAGTCCTCTCACTCTGAAAGTAACATCCGGGGACCGGAAGAGCTCAGTGGAACAGCGCCGGCCTCATAATCTTGGTAATCCTGGGGTTGCGAGTACCAATCTCCGCCGGGCCGTTTCGGTACTAGGGGGATTTTTTCCCTCGGAGTTCACATTAGTTCTGACTCCATTTCCGAAAAAGTCCTTCGAATGAGACTATAAACCGAGATTCCGTGTGTGAACGTACGCATAACATCTTGCGCACGCGTAAAATCCCATCACCAACTTTCGGAAAAGAAGGCCACTTTGGCCGTTGGTGTGGATGACACGTTACACACAGCATGCACCTTCCCCGAAGTTCGAGTATGGCTGCCTTAATGGCAATATAAAAAAAAAAAAAAAAAAAAACCCAAAAAACAAAAACAAAAAACAAAAAAAAAAAAAAAACAACACGGTCATACACACAAAACTCCACTCCGTTTGTTGGGTAGATGGGATTAATCCTTGCCTGCCTATACAGGGAGTGTCCGCAGGAGTATCAGCTTGCGTACGCGAAAAAAAAAATGGACATGCCCAATATCGCTCATTATGGAATGAATAACAAACAAGCAGGGGAAGTCTTGCTGACCAGGAATGGAATGTAACACGTGAAAGCACTTCTGGGTCAGGTCCAGAATCACACCCCTTCCTCCGTCGAATTCAAAAGCAATGTGCTTCGATTAATTATTAATTAATTGATTAATTCATTAATTAATTATCTACAGGGGAGGTCAGTCTGGATTTACTTGGGGGGGGGGGGGGGGGGGGGGGGGGGGGGGGGGGGGGGGGGGGGGGGGGGGGGGGGGGGGGGGGGGTGGGGGGGGGAGGGGGGGGGAAGTTGGGGCACGTGCTTTTTCGCACTGGCAGTGGAGTGATTTTCAGTCGCGGAGTGATCACGGCACGTGTCACTGGGTCTGTGGGAGTGGGCGGTCGAGTGACAATGTGCACGTGTTAAAATCGAAATGTGCAGAACGCAAAACACTTTTGCCTTTTTCCTTTTTCCAATGGAATGCAAAGCGTTTACCGTCCCATCTGACAGATCACGATTTTTATTCCTGTTGTTTCTTGAGAGAGAGAGAGAGCTGGAGCCTTTAGAGAGAGAGAGAGAGAGAGAGAGAGAGAGAGCGAGCTTCTGCTCTGGTTGTTAAACCCCACAGTCCTTTTGTTTGTCTTCTGGTCCAGACTGACCAGATTGAATGATTTAATTTTGGAGTGAGTGTGTGGGATTTGAAGCAGAAGGGGGGTGGGGGTGGGGGTTATAGAGATGAGATGAAGAGAATAGTGGTTAGACTGTTGCCCAGACAACTGTCTATACTACTCTGGTCAAAATGGAACATAAGAGTCTAACGTCTTCCCAATGCTTTTGGTGTCTGGCATTTCTCCAGCCCACTTTTTCAAAGTAAAACAAATTATTTACTTATCATTTGATTTTTTCCTTTTTCCCTATCCCAATCATGTTCATATGTCAATTTGTGGACGCCGTGAGTTAATTCAGACGGCAGATACACCACTTTTTTGTTCTCGCCTTAAACATCGTGATTCCATGTGCCAGAGATGCCACCTTGTCCGCCGCTTTAAATTCGGACTGAAAAAAAAAAATGTAATTCAGCTGCCTGTCTTAGACTTCGTGTTCACAAGTTGACAGGTAAGTATGTTTGAGACTGGAGGAAAGGAATCAGCAAATGATTTTTTTTTTACTTTTCCTTTGAAAGAGGGCTCAAGGAACAGACATTAAACGCGCCTCCTCTTGAAGAACCCTTCTTCTG
Source organism: Conus betulinus (assembly GCA_016801955.1). Taxonomy (NCBI): domain Eukaryota; kingdom Metazoa; phylum Mollusca; class Gastropoda; order Neogastropoda; family Conidae; genus Conus; species Conus betulinus. The sequence goes on along the minus strand of JADBJO010008358.1, from coordinate 35,277 downwards.
TCACGGATCCAAAGAAACTGAGGCATGAAATAAACATCACCACGTAGCATTCAAGTTGTTGGCAAAAAAAAAAGCTCGATAGGAAACGAAAGGAAAATACGATTACCTAAACAAAACAAAATGACCCGACCTGATATGAAAAAGTCAAAGTGACCTGACTTGATGAGGTTATTCTAATCTCTTGAGAAGAGGGAAATCTATTCTGCTTCTTCTCGACACAGGAGTGAATGGTAAATGAATAAATAGACTTTTACCCCGACAGTGCTGACAGAATTTC
>JADBJO010008358.1:7500-15000 GCA_016801955.1 Conus betulinus | reverse complement strand
CCAAACCTTTGATGAATGCTTCCTTTGAAAAGTCCGAGTTGTTATTTCTGTTCTTTTTCAAGCATGCGTTTTCGTTTATCAGAGATTCTTGTTATTTGAAATATCAAATAGAAAAAAAAAAAACAGATTTTCTTATAATCTTTCCATTCTTTGAAGACAAAAACAGATTCAACAGGAACATACGTTTCTTGCCATGATGGTTCAAATTTGGATCTGACATCGAACAGACAAGACCAAGATGCTGCAACGTGAAATTCATGTTTTTAAAAATCCACCTTACATCATAGTACAATCAGATTTCCTCATTTTAGGCCATATCTTGTACTATGTTCAACTGTTTCCGACACAGTAGAGGACAAGGCACAATGCATTTTGACCTCTTGGGTCTTCTTTCAGACGAAAACAAGTACATTTAGGACAGTGAAAACGAAGAACGTCAGGCGAACATGAGAAGATAAGTGGTTTCTCGTTCTTCGTTTTCACTGTCCTAAATGTTATGTGTTTTTTCGCCTGAAGAAGACCCAAGAGGTCGAAATGCATTGTGTCTAGCCCTGTACTCTGTTTGTCTGTGTCCCTGGCGGTAACTATCCCACTCTCGTTTTAAATTTTGCTTCATTTTCCGCCCTCAGTCACTCCGTTTTGAAATCTAAATGTTTCCAACACGCCAGAACAAAATTTTGTTACAGCAAACCTCACGTTTCTGTTCGTTTCTGATCCAATACAAGATTCCGTGCTGGGAAGCAAATAGAACATTCTAAACCATTCATAGCTACTTCGCATTAACATAGCCATCCCTATTTTGCCATCTAGAGTCAGTGGGTTTCTCTCTCTAATGCTTGATAAAAGACCGAACACAGCCGACTACCTGCATTGCCCAGTCATGTGAAATCAGTCATGCACAGTACCCCCCCCCCCTCTCTCTCTCTCTCTCTCTCTCCGATGGCCTATAGAACGATTTTTTTAATTTGGAGTTTTGTGGGAAGAAAAAACAAATAGCCTTAAATATTCGCTGAAAATTGTACCTGGTTAGAAAATTTTAAGGAAAGGCTGTGTTCGTGCAGATGGCAAGATTAGAACTGATGTATTAGTAACAGTGACAGGTTTAGTGGTTACAAAGCATTGTGCACTGCTCCTGATGTTACAACATATTTATTACTCCATCTAGACAGACATTTAAGATACATGTTGATGAGATTTAGAATTGGAATTTCTAAAATTGCGGTGCATCGTGAGTTGATATGTCGACATTGACTGAATAGAGAAAGAACACGAGGTACATTTCGTTCTGTGTTCTCCTATTCTATATGACTTAAGATCAGAGTACACTCCGCTGAAATATTACAAGGTGCCACGTCAGTTTAGATTTACATTCCTTATGGCACGTGCGCATGGCAAAGAAAACAATTAGGAACCTGTCAACGTATCTTTAGAAAGTAATTTCAAAATGATGTAACCGCAGGCGGAAATTGAAACAAATGTAAAAGAAACAAGGTGCAAAGCATATAAACCTAATCTCAGTAAGTAGTAGTACAACAAAAAGAAAAAAAATCAGTCACTATAGCACTTTCTCCCCTATTTTGTGGTAGAAATTTTGTATGTAAGAGACTATACTACTACCGAGGCGCCTAAACACTTCGGTTACACTTAAGCTTATAAACCGTTATCGCTTAAACTGTACATCACAAAATTATCATTTATAGCCGTTAGTAAATTATTCTGGTAAAATAAGATATCGGGCAAAATCCGTGACCCATACTGAACATATCTACAAATTTCGGTCCGGCAGTTTTGTCTGGAGCGAGTGGAACACATTTGGACAACGGACAGACAGACACACAGATAGCATGTCTTCATTCCTATTGTACAATACTCCCTGTTCTATAAGAACTGGGAGTATACAAAAATACTGTTTCGCGGGATGAAACAAATGAGTAATCACTTACCTTCATTGTCATGGATTTTCTCTATTGCCTGGAGAGGTCGAAACGCGTCGTGTTTCGTCTTGTACTTTGTTTGTTTCTTTCGTCCGGCAGCATTTTTTATTTATTATTTATTTTTTTTTTGCTTTGCTTTTTGTTCGTGTCTGTCTTTATGAATTTTAAACTGCGTTCCATTCTCAGTTCTAAAACATATTGGGAAGGGAGTATGGACGATATCACTGTTTTGAATTGCATTGGGGAGCAATGGCCTAATCAACAACTTTTTCCGTAGACCCCCCCCCCCCTCTCTCTCTCTCTCTCTCTCTGTGAATACATATGCATTATAGCGCTTGCTTTGGTGTGTGTGTGTGTGTGTGTGTGTGTGTGTGTGTGTGTGTGTGTGTGTGTGTGTGTGTGTGTGTGTGTGTGTGTGTGTGTGTGTGATTCAAGATTCAATAGTTTAATGCCTTTGAAAACCGTAACATGTTTTATATGACACAAATAAAAAGAGGAAAAGATAAACGAAACCAAATGACGAAATAAAAATATTCATGCTTGTTGTTGTATCCAACTATCATCATGTTATATCAAGTTGTCCTTGTCATACATTTTACCTTATCGACACTTTGAAATAGCATACACATATTTTGAGGTCTCGCGCTGTTAAGTACGTCATTTGAAATTAAGATAGATGGCAGCGCATTTTGTATATTGTATTTGTCTCTGATGTGTTCTAAAAACTGCCTCTTTACATCGTTATATTTAGTACATTTATCTAAGAAATGAATTTCGTCTTCTACTTCATTACATTCCAAACACGCGCGCGCGCGCGTGTGTGTGTGTGTTTGGTGACATGTCTAGGCAAAATGAAGAAACTCTCCTCTTGTGTCACCTCTCTTTTCAGAAGACGGTAAAATCACCCCATTTTTTTTTTTTTTTTTTTTTTTTTTTTTGGTTTTGTTTTTGTTTTAACTTTTGTTTTAAGGTTAACGTCTATCATCGACTCCTTACTTTTTCTACGTGATCGCCCTCCCCCCCCCCCCCCCCCCCCTCCCCCCCGCGCCCCCAACCTCTTTCTCTCATCGTCCGTCCATTGCTGTTTTACTTCACGCTTTCAGGCTATTCATCTGCCATTCTTTATCTCCCCTACAATTCCTATTCCGACAATGTCTTTCTTCTTTTCTGGCTCTTCTTCATCTCGTCGTTCTCGTTTTTCTTCCTGCATTGTTTTTCTTCGTATCCTATATTTTCATTTATCTATTTATTTGTTTACTTTACTTATTTATTTACTCATTTATTTATTTATTTATTTATTCTCCTTTCTCATTTATTTATTTATTCATCTATTCCCCCTTTCTGATCGTTTCTTTGTCTTTTTTTGTGCATTTATTCCTTGTTCTTTTCGTCTTTTATTTTTTACTTCTTTTGTGTTTTCTCTCCTCCCCCTCCTCCTCCTCCTCCTCCTCCTCCTCCTCGTCCTCCACCTTCTTCTTCTTCTTCCACCTTCTTCTTCTTCTTCTACTTCTTTTGTGTTTTTCTCTCCTCTTCCTGTTCCTCCTCCTCCTCCTCCCTCCTCTTCTTCTTCTCCTTCTCTTCTCCTCCTCCTCCTCCTCCTCCTTGTTGTTGTTCTTCTTCTTCTTCTCTTGTGTGTGTGTTTCTGTCTCCCCCAGCAAGTTCAATACAACAATTAGAAAGGTTTTGGGGGTCTGGATCAAATCGAAGGAGAAATTGATAAAGCACATTATTATCTTGCTGGATATTTTGTGCTATTGTTGTTTCTCAACTTCTTAGTCGTCATTTGATAAAGATTTTCTTTTCAAATGTCAAAATTCTATCACGCGCATGCACAGAAGAGAGAGAATAAGTAAAGGTACATAATTAAAGAGGCATTACTTTATCTTGCTGGATATTTGTGTGCCACTGTTGTTTCTCAATTACTCAGTCGTCATGTGATAAAGATTTTCTTTCAAAATTTCAAATTTCTATCATGCGCATGCACAGAAAAGAGAGATTTAAGTAAAAGTACGTAATTTAAGAGGCATTACTTTTTGGGGGATTCCGGCAGAAATGTTTTTGATTTTGTTGTCAGATTACATGTCGAGCATGAGTCAAAAAATTGAACACGAATGGTCATGCCTATAAATACATGGAACAGAGAGAGAGAGAGAGAGAGAGAGAGAGAGAGAGAGAGAGAGAGACAGACAGACACAACAGACAGACAGAGAGACAGAGACAGAAACAGACACAGACACACACACAGACACACAGACACACACATTGTTGTTTTGCACGGATAGTCATATCTACATAAATAGACGTAAATCAGACGTAAACATCCGTACGCTTATTCATTCGACTTGCTCACACATCTCTGAATCGGTCAACAAAAACCAAAAAACAAAACAAATCTTAAATAAATGTCAGCGAACCGCCCAGAGAAATGTGGACAAACGAGTCACAAGTCAACACACAACGCGTTTCAGAGGTCGAAACGCGTTGTGTGTTGTCGTGTGACTCGTTTGTCCACGTTTCTCTGGGCGGTTCGCTGACATTTATTTAGATTTTGTTTAGATTTCCGCCTGCAGTCGTTTCACTTTGCAACAAAAAACAAAAGCGAAACAAACAAATAAACATTCAGCAGCAGCGCCCCTCCTCTTCAGCGCACACTCAAAGACACCTGTTACCATAGGCCCACACATTCAGCATCATTTATCATCATTTACTGCAGCTGGATATACGCATTATCAACTTTTCCTCAAGATGCAAGACCAAATCTGTATTCAGTAATGTGTAACGTCTTGTGAGTGTTACGTTTAATTCTTGCCAGCAAGACATTACAGCATTTACAACACTTTCATACGTTAAGAAAAGGTTGCCTTCACTGCGGCCGAATATTTCGCCATTTATTATCCAGATTTCAACAAGTTTCTACTTGTATTCACCAACTGTCTAACACAAAGTGTATTTGCTGCTATCACACCACTCTTGCATATAAACATATTTTGCTATCTCTAGAATTTTACGATTCTTGTATGGGTACATTCTGCCTTCAAGTTCTGGATATCAAAGGACTAACATTCAGAGAGAAAGCCTTTTCAAATATTTTACACACTAAATTCCAAAAAAGAATATTGATGTTTTTATTTCATAGCGTTGGTGTACTCTGCTACAAATATATCAATACTTTCGAGCTCAGTATGGCTGTGTGGAAGCGAGCAGTAAAACCTGCCAAGCTGGAGCCAAGATCTGAACTTTAGTTTGATTGATGGCAGAATGATGTCACATATCAACGATATTTAAGTTGACGTCCATATACTGTTCACTGATTCTCATTTTAGCAACGCCTTTCATAGCCAGTAAAGATAAAGTAGAGTTCATGTTCTAAGAACTGAAAGAAAATCGTTTGGTGGGGTCAAGCAAACTGATGAATAAATGTGAAAATCTAGAAAGCATCAGAGTCTTCATAACTGTAATCTTAGGGAACGATTTTTTTGTGAGTCCACCATAAACAAGGACAAACAAATTACATGACAAAACACGACGCGTTTCGACCTCTAAGGTCTTCGTCAGGTCAAGATAGACAACGTTTCAGAACAACGAAAACGAAAAACGAACAATCACTTGCCCAGCTTCCCCAAACGGCTTCGATTTCATTCGACGCCCATCTTGTGTCGAATTTGAGAAGATTAAGTGATTGCTCGTTCTTCGTTTTCATTGTCCTGCACGTTGTCCGTTTTGCTTGAAGAAGACCTAAGAGGTCGAAACACGTCGTGTTTTGTCTTGTAGCTTGTTCGTCCATGTTGTTGGCAGATTCACTAAGAATTGGTCTGAAAATGTGTTTCAATTTCTGCCTGCAGACGCCTTACTCTGGAACTAATTGTAATCTTGTCAAACGCATTCATTATCTTTTTTTTTCTCTCTCTCTCTAAATGCCAAACGTTCTCTTCAAAGACAGATTCTCTTCTGAGTTTTTTTTTTTTTGCTAGTTACATTCACCCTTCTTTCTTTGAGTGTCCACCTTCATCAAGTTGAAGATTCTGACACTTTTTGTGTGCATGACCGTTTTTTTTTTTTAATCCCGCCATTAAGGCAGCCCATACTCCAACTTCGGGGAAGGTGCATGGCATGTGTAACGTGTCATCCATACCTACTGGCCTTCTCTTCCGAAAGTTGGTGATGGGATTTTTTTACGTGTATGCAAGATGTTGTGCGTGCGTTCACACACGGAAGCTCGGTTTATAGTCTCATTCGAAGGACTGTATGGGGAATAGAGTCAGAACCGATGTTATCTCCGAGGGAAAAATCCCCATGTCCCGAGATTCGAACCCGTAACCTCAGGGTCACGAGTCCGGCGCTCTACCAACTGAGCTATTCCGGCCCCCAACTATGTCTCCTGAGAACGGAAAAACACAGCATGATTTCAAATACATTTTTTTTTTGTCTCTGATGCAAAGAACATTGCATTTCCCCCTTATTCCGAGTCTCAATGACCTGCGCCTTGTCAGAGTTGAACACTGGTCCGGAGATTCGTGCAGATGTCAAACTGACTGAAATGGCTTCATTGCAAGAGCCTGTCACTTCGTTTCCAGACAGAGTGCGTTCAGTGTTTGCCGTAGAAGCTGCTTTGCAAGTAAAAAGGTTGCCATGATACCGGCTGTGTTTTTGTACTGTATTGTATGTGAATCATTTTCACACGTGTGTGTGTGTGTGTGTGTGTGTGTGTGTGTGTGTGTGTGTGTGTGTGTGTGTGTGTGTGTGTGTGTGTGAGTGTGTGTGCGTGCGTGTGTGTGTGCGCCCGCGCGCGCGCGCGCGCGCGCGCGTGTGTGTGTGTGTGTGTGTGTGTGTGTGTGTGTGTGTGTGTGTGTGTGTGTGTGTGCGCGCCCGCATGTGTGTGTGTGTGTGTGTGTGTGTTGTGTGTGTGTGTGTGTGTGTGTGTGTGTGTGTGTGTGTGTGTGTGTGTGCATGTTTGTGAGTAGTACAAGTGTGTATACTTAAGTAATTCAGAGAGAGAGAGAGAGAGAGAGAGAGAGAGAGAGAGAGAGAGAGAGAGAGAGAGAAGAGAGAGAGAGAGAGATTTTAAAAAAAGGAGAGTGAATCTTGAAATTTACGGAATGTGTGAAACTGGGCAAAAACAGAAAAAAGGAGATCAAAACAACGAAAAGCACTTATGTAGAATAAACAGAAAAATAACAATCAAAAACAGGATTCAGCAACTCTCTCTCTCTCTCTCTCTCTCTCTCTCTCTCTCTCTCTCTCTCTCTCTCTCTCTCTCTCTCGCGGAATAAATATAACTGCCCCTTTGTGAGAGAGTCCCAGAAAGCGAACTTCATTTTATATGCGTCTGTCCCAAATACTCAAATGTTAGAGAAAAATACATTCCCTGTAAGTATTACATTACCCTTCTTTTTTCAGGTTATCGTTACTGATTTGTGACACTAAAATCTTAATGTATGTGCAGACTGGCAGCATACCTAACTGATGCATTTAAAATTCGTAATCTTGCTTTTTTTTTTCGTCTGCAGGTTAGTATGGATGTTAATCATATTCATTTTCAATGTAGTATTCTGACATGATTTCCCTT
>JADBJO010008357.1:70948-97534 GCA_016801955.1 Conus betulinus | reverse complement strand
CAGTCTCACTTCACGTTCTTCTCCTGTCAGGTCAGTCATTCGTTTTCTCCGCACATTCTTATCTTTTCCTGTCGTCAGTCATCGTTTTTGACGTCTTTCACTTTCACGTTCTTTCTCCCTTCATCAGTTTTTCACGTTTCTTCTCAGTCTGTCAGTCAGTCATCATCTTTCACGTTCTTTCCTGCAGTCAGTCATCCTTTCACGTTCTCCTCCTGTCAGTCAGTCATCCTTTCACGTTTCACGTTCAGTCAGTCATCATTTCACAGTCTTCACTTGTCAGTTTCTTCACTTTCAGGTAGTCGTCGTTTTCAGGTTTCTTATCGGCAGTCATTCATTGCTTTCAGGTTCTCCTCCAGTCGGTCATTCATCGTTTTTCACATTCTTCTCCTGTCAGTCAGTCAATCTCTTTCACGTTCTTTCTGTCATGTCAGTCATCACTTCACGTTTCCTCCTGTTCAGTCAGATCATCACTTTTCCAGTTCTTCTCCTGTCAGTCATCACTTTCACGTTCTTTTCTCCTGTCAGTCAGTCCGTCACTTTCACGTTCTTCTTCCTGTCAGGTCAGTCATCACTTTCACGTTCTCTCCTGTCAGTTAGTCGTCATCACTTCACGTTCTTCTCTGTCAGTCAGTTGTCACTTTCACGTTTCTTTATCCTGTCAGTCCGTCATCACTTTCACGTTTCTTCACTGTCAGTCCGTCATCACTTTCACGTTTTCACCTGTCAGTTCGTCACATTCACCGTTCTCTCTGTCAGTCCGTCATCACTTTCACGTTCTTTTCCTGTCAGTCATTATTTTCACTCTCCTCTGACATCCGTCAGTCATCGTTTTTCAGTTCTTTCATCGTTCTCCTCCATGTCAGTCATCACTTTCACGTTTTTATCCTGTCAGTCAGTCGTCACTTTCACGTTCTTCTCCTGTCAGTCCGTCATCACTTTCACGTTCTCTCCTGTCAGTCAGTCATCACTTTCACGTTCTTCTCCTGTCAGTCAGTCATCACTTTTCCACGTTCTCCTCTCCTGTCAGTCAGTCATCACTTTCACGTTCTTCTCCTGTCAGTCAGTCATTCACTTTCACGTCTTCTCCTGTCAGTCAGTCACACTTCACGTTCTTCTCCTATCAGTCCGTCATCACTCTTTTCACGTTCTTCTGTCAGTTCGTCAGTAACCTTTCACGTTCCTTACTCCTGTCAGGTCATCATTTTTCACGTTCTTTCCTCCTATCAGTCCGTCATCCTTTCACGTTCTTCTCCTGTCAGTCCGTCATCACTTTCACGTTCTCCTTCTAGTCAGTCAGTCAGTCACTTTCACGTTCTTCTCCTGTCAGTCCGTCATCACTTTCACGTTCTTCTCCTGTCAGTCAGTCATCACTTTCACGTTCTCCTGTCAAGTAAGTTCATCACTTTCGCGTTCTTCTCCTATCAGTCCGTCTCTCGTTTCAACGTTCTTCCTCCTGTCAGTCCGTCATCACTTTCACGTTTATGTCAGTCATCATCACTTTCACCTCCTGTTCAACTCAGGTTCACCTTTCACAGTTTCTCCTCAGTCGTCATACTCTCACGTTCCACTGTCAGTCAGTGATCACGTTTTCACGTCGTCTCCTGTCATCTTGTCGTAGTTTCCACGTTTCTTTCTGTCGTCCAGTCATTCATTGCTTTCACTCTCGTTCTCCTCCAGTCGTGCATTCATTCGTCGTTTTCATGTTCTTCTCCTCCCAGTTTGTCATTCAGTGTTTTCACCTCTATACTCAAGTCAGTCATTCTCGTTTTCACGGTCGTCTCCAGTGTTCATTCATATATCGTCCTCACATTATAGTCATTCAGTACCGTCATTCCCATCGTTTCCACGTTGGGAATCGTCACAGTCATTTATCGTTTTCAGTTGAACTCCAGTGGTAGCCGGATCGTTTTTATGGTTTTGACTCCATTCAGTCTTTTTCGTATTTCACGTTGTCTCACATTTGTCAATTCACTATTTTCCAGTTCGTCGGTCTGCCACCAGTCAGTCCAATCGTCATTGGTACGAACTGAGGGTTAGTCCAGCTCAGTTCATTCAAAAAGAAGTTTTCAAAGTCGTCTCCAGTCAGTTCTTTTCGTTTTCACCGCGGCGTCTCCGAGTCAGTATTATGGTTTCATGTACGTTTTCCAGTCGTCATTCAATCGTTTGTCACCTTCGTCTCAGTCAGTAATTATCGTTTTTCACTTTCGTTCTCCAGTCAGTCAGTCATTGTCGTTTTCACCTTCGTCTCCAGTCAGTCATTTAGATTGTTCACAAGCGTCTGTCATTCATTGAGCCGGTTTTAAACTGACGTCCTTCTCCAGTGGGTCAATCGTTCGTTTTGGACGTTCTTCTCCAGTCATCATTACTGGTTTCCTTCATTGTTCTCAAAAAAAAAACGCCAGTCATAGTTTGCATTTTCACGTTTTTCTGTCGACAGTCAATTAATCATCATCCACTCTCACCTCCCTTTCATTATTCGTCGGTTTTATTGCGGTTCTTCTCTCCCTGTTGTCATTCATGGGACGATTTCAAGTTAATCATAGTCGACAGATTTGGTTTACGACAAAACAGAAACCGATAAGTGAATATTTGTTTTTCGTTCATTTCGTAATAGGTTGGCACCCCATATACGTGACCCACGTGTGGAAAAATTGTGACCTGAAGTCTGTCTGATTAGGATAAACTTTGTTGTCACGCGTGTGTTCGAATGAGCACAGGTGTTTTGTAAGGCCAGTCCCGGAGAACATTCATCGTCGAGCCTCCACTTCTGGTATGTCGAAGGTTGAAGAGAGCAATATGGGGACGATATCTGTTTATCCAAGGTCAAATTAGAAGATGGGACAGAATCTGTGTTTATCCAAGGTCAAACGAATTTAATGACCATTTGGCTTCTTTCGTTTTGAGTAAAATTTATTTCTTGGTATTTTCATTTGTTGTTAAGAAATGGCAGAAGTTTCGTATTGAAAAGATTTTTTTTTTAATCAAGCGGGTTTAGAAAAAAAAGAAGATCGATGCACATGAGGCTGCAAGGCTCGAGCATTTTTCGAGGTTGATGCACATGAGGCTGCAAGGCTCGCTAGCAAAGAGCAAGCGGTTGAAGTGACAGTGAGCTGCTTGGACACGCTATACTGGCTACCTGTGAGGATACGTGTGTGTGTGTGTGTGTGGTGTTTGTGTGTGTGTGGTGTGTGTGTGTTTTGTGTGTGTGGTAGTGAGAGAGGAGAGAGAGAGAGAGCGAGAGAGAGAGAGAGAGAGAGAGAGACAGACAGACAGACAGATAGACAGACAGACAGAACAGACAGACAGAGAGAATTTAGGTACGTGCATCTTGCGTGGGGCGCGCGCATTTTGGCTGTATATCTAAACGCGTTTTGAACAGTTGAATATGTATGCGTCACGCGCGCGCGAGCGTTTGAGCGCGAATCTATGTGTGTGTTGTGGCGTGTGTGTGTGTTGTGTGTGTTGTGTGCGTGGTGTGCGTGTGTGCGTGCGTGCGTCGCGTGCGTGCTGTGTGTGGTGTGTGTGTGTTTGTGTGTGTAAGACGCGCGTGCGTGCTTGCGTGCGTGCGTTGTTTGTGCATGTGTTAGTGTGTTTTCGGCGTGCGTGCGCCTTGTGTACGCTCTCTCTCTCTCTCTCTCCTCTCTCTCTCTCTCTCTCTCTCTCTTCTCTCTCTCTCTCTCTCGCGCGCGCGCGCGCGCACGCGCGCGTGTGTGTGTGTGTGTGTGAGAGAGAGAAATACACGCGTTCTTGCATGTGCGCGTACGTGCCCACTCGTTTTTTGTGTGGTCGTGTGTGTGTGTGTGTGGGGGGGGGGGGGGGGGGGGGGGGGGGCATGAGTCGGCAATTTTGCGCAGTCATGTAAATTGATGTTTGTAGACAGGAGAAACGTTGAGGGATGGAGCAGAGGTGTTCTAGGAAGAGGGCGGTTGACAATGTGTATTTTATGGTTACTTTCCAAATGAAACATGTTGGTATTGTTTTGCCAAATTATATTGTTTTCGAGTGACCTTTGCCTGACATGTTTTTAACCACATTTTTCAAGTAGGAGTTCGCACAATACTGGGTATACGGCTAAACTTGACGTTGGTCGCAGTGTTTTCTCTCCTCTCTCTCTCTCTCTCTCTCTCTCTCTCTCTCTCTCTCTCTCTCTCTCTGTTATACCCTTTTTTCTTGTTATGTTTCTTCGTTAATGCTTTAAGAGCAGTTTTGCTTGTTTTTTTTTTCTTACTGTAAGCTTTTATTGATGTTTGTACGACAATTTATTTCAATAACACAATAAAAAAAAAATGAAAAGCAAGCTTTAAGACCTTCATAGTCAATGTCAGAAAACATTAATGCATCATTGAAGAAAAAAATAATGAAAGCAATGCCATTAAACATTAATGTGAAAAGTATCATAATAATCGAAGTTTTGTATTAGCAATTTTTTCAATCTGTAAAATCTGGATGTGCAAGAGTCGGTAAAGTCTAGCAACCTTTTCAGAATCTCGATATCCTTCAATGTGTCGCCATTGCTGACACTGTGTGTGCTACTCCTGCTTATGACCTGCCTAGGGTACCATCAGAAGACATGCATACAGAGTAATATTCAGGGCAATATTCCTATATCAAACAAACAACACAATCCGAAATGAGGGTAATAAAATCATGCATTAAATATTTATCACTGAGGACAGATGCATTAGATAGGTACATGGAATGGAAATGGGTTTGCACATTCGAGAGAATAAACGTTAATAATGATTTTTTTTTTTTTTTTGTAACGGGGTGTGAGTCAGACATCATTGCTAGAACATCAAGTATTGGACGACAAAACGTTGCAATTTACAAGACTCACTGGATTAGTAATGACGTTGGACAATTTCATATTGAGAATTTGATAGACAGCAAGGAAAGGGTCTACACTTAAAAAAAGATTATATAGCAATTGGTGCTTAAACATGGGAAATAGATTCAACAACAACGACGGCCGCGATAACGACGACGGACCGACGACAACAACAAACAGTAACAACAACACAATCAGGCCTGTCTGATCAAAATCGATTTATGAATAATTTTTTTAACTCTGCAAAGCTTGTTGGATAAGATACATCTATGGACAGTTGAGCTATTGAATTAGTCTGTTGGCAATCCTGTACACACAGATACATTAAATTCATACCAAGAAGCCGGCTTTACTGCCTTTTTCAGAATGAGGTAAGTGGTCAGAAGCTTTTTTTTTTATCGATGCTTTTTTTGTCTTGAATTCAGAAAAAAAGTGAGTATTGCCAGATTCTGGCAAGGAGTATCTGAAAAGAGGTAGACACATGCTGTCTCTCTCCAGCAAGTTGAAAAATTATAAAAATGAATTGCAAAAAAAAAAAGTAATAATAAAACCGAACAAATTTATTCTTTCATATTCTGTTTCATTAAGTCAGATTACTTAAAGAAAATGTTTTCATACAGCTCAGTCTTGGAAATCACACACAGGCTTTGGATTTTTTTTAAAATTTAGAAAAATTCGTTAAAAGTACCCGAATGATTTTGTCTTGATATCACTTATATTAACTTCTTTTTCACAAGGTCCGTGAAAAATCATCGGGGCTTCGCACTGTAGGAAAACTGTTCACCAGATTCCTCCAACTCCGTTCCAAGGCCTTGGTCTCGCAGGTCATTTTCTTATCCATTCTGCAAGTTGTCAGTCCATTTTTGTTTGTCTTCTCCTTCGTCTGGATCCCTTCAACGTTTCCCCGGAGGATTGTTTTAGCAGGGTCATTGGATCTTCAGACCACTTTCCAGAGTTATTTTCTTTGCCAGTGTTAGCGGTTCTTCGTATGGTTCGTTGTGTGGTTTGACGGCCTGGCGCAACCTGTTCAATGACGATATAGTCAATATATTGGTGCTTACTCTCTGTTGCAGTGATACCCTCATGGTTTCATGCTTTGGGTTCTTTCTTCCAAGTCCACGTCTCGCATGCGTTCAAGAAAATTAAATTTAACAGTGCGCGCTGAAGCCAGATTTGTTGTTTGATGGAGGTGTTATTATCTTTTCATCCAGCGTTCAGTCTAGACAGAACTGAAGTTGCCTTTGCTGTCCTCGAGTCGTTTCCTGATTTAACTCTCCCTCATACTGAATATGGATCCCTAGGTTGTGAACTGTTTAACAGTTCCTAGCCTCTGTCCATAGACAGTAAATATCAGCACTGGTCTCACTGCTGCTGATACCCATGCCATGTCTTGTAGATGTTTCAATCGGTGTTTTAACAAACGTGGTGAGTTCTTGTTCACTGCCCGTCAGACCGTCGATGTTGTCTGCAAAGTGAGGGTTCATCATACATTCAGACGATCTTGAAGTGCATCATTTCATGGTGCGTTCCGGGGACTATGTTGAAAAAGAGGAACGAGACAAAAGGGGACAAGACAAACTCCAACTGATGTGACACTCTCTGTGAGTAATGCACTGGTCAGGTTGGAGCACACTTCTGGATTGTATTTAACTTTGCCCCGATGAATTGCAAAAGAAAAAAGAAAAAAAGCAAAGAAAAAGAAAAAAAAAAAAAGAATGGGTGTCTTGTCCTGTGCTATGTTTGTCTGTGTCCTTGGCGGTAATAACCCCCTCTCTTTCGAAATTTTGCCCCGATACCCAAATTTCTGTCATAACGGTCTGCAGCACCTGTGGTCAGACCCTGTCAAAACGCTTTTTTCAAGTCTTTGATGGACATGGTAGATCTCGGGTCTGGTGTTGGAGTTATTTCTGGCGAAGGGACGTAGGTTGAAGATCTGTTCTGTGATACTACAGCCTTTCAGCTGTGAACGGTGTCTGCAACTGCCGTCTGTTTAGAATAATTTGAACATTGCGTTGCTACACTGCTGAAACTGAATGATCTTGAGGGTGTTCTGGCAGTGTTGCATCATTTCCTGTCTCTGAAAGGGTGACGACTGGTATTTCAGTCTTCGGCGTAAGCCAGTCGCCAGTGTGCCAGACGTTGCTGCAGTTGTGGCGGTGAACTGCCTCTTCGCCATGCTAAAGTGTTTTTGCAGGGATGTTAACAATGCTTGCAGCTTTGGCAAGCAGATTTCAGCAAATTCATTCCAGCTTCGATTTTCTTCACGGAGTATCGAAAAGCCATTTTCATTTTTATTTTGATGAACCTTGTACTGTGATCACGCTTGCATTTCCTCTGCTTTTCAAAGCGATGTTCAGTCCATCTTTAAGATATGCTTTTCCTGTGGGAAATTGCTTTGGTCAGTTTTTGAGAGTTTTAAAACGTTGTTTTTGAATTATTGTTGCCTAGGTCTTTTTCGAAGTTTCACCCTTTTCTTTTAATTTCGTTTATTATCATCATTATCACATTCTCCTGTCATCAACTCGATCATCGTCCATTTCCATCACGTTTTCTTCATTCCTTCTCGTTCATGGTGTTTTGCGTTCTCCCTTTTTTCTTCAATCCTTCTGCCATTCATCTTCCATCACGTTCTCCTATTCTCATTCCGTTCTTCACTGTCATGCTAAGTTCTGCCGTTCATCATTCGTTATTCTCGAGTTCTCTAGTCCAACAGTCATCAGTCTCGCGAGCTTTTCCGTTTTGTCCCAGGCCCATCATTCATTTATCGCTCTGGCGTTCTCTTCATTCCCTTGGTCCATCACTTGTTCTTCCCTGTCGTCGTCGTCGTCGTCGTCGTCGTCTCCTCTCAACCGTCATTGTTCATTACCATGTTCTCTTTTTCTCCAGTCTACCGTTAATCACTTTTGTGTTTGCGCTTCCCTTTTATCTTGACTTCATTCTCATCACGTTCTGTTCATGCCATCTCGTCTATCGTCATCATTCTCGAGGTGTGTTCCTCTCCCTTCTTCTTCTTCTCTTCTTCTTCTTCTTCATATCATCATCATCATCATCATCATCATCATCATCATCATCATCATCATCATCATCATCATCATCATCGTCGTCGTCGTCGTCGCCGCCGCCGCCTCGGCCGCCGCCGCCGCCGCCACCACCACCACCACCACCGGGGCACACATTGCTAAAAGTGAAAAAGAAATTGAGAGAGAGAGAGAGAGAGATGGGGGGGGGGGGGGGGCGGCAATAACAAAATAAACTGTGATGGAAAAGTATTTTTCACCACACAATTAAAAAATGATCTTTATACTTACTTTCACGTATAATTTTACTTTTTTTTTTTTTACCTTTATCTTCTGAATTTTTTCGCCTTCTGGTTCTATGATTTCATTGTCTTTCTTTGATTATGTCATTTGGAATGGTTTTTTTCCTCTTGTAATCGTCATGATTGATATGATCCTTGATCAGCCATTTCGTTCAAATTACTGCATGGATAGACGGTATGCAAACACGTACAAAACAGACATGCTCAGCAACGTTCACACGTAAGGTCACACACACCACACGTACCCACGCATGTACGAACGCACGCACGCACACACACACACACACACACACACACACACACACACACACACACACACACACACACACACACACACACACATAGGCACACAGTGCGCGGAAAAAAAAACAGACCCACAAATACACCAATACACTCATACACACACGTGTGTGTGTGCGTGTGTGCACGTACACACACACACACACACACACACAAACACACACACACACACACACACACACACATTCGCGCTCACTCACACACACCACACACTCACTCAAACACACACACACACACACACACACACACACACACACACACACACGCACGCACGTACGCATGCACGCTCGCACGCTCGCACGCACACACACACACGCACGCACGCACGCACACGCACACACACACACACACACTTCGAAGTCGAGTTTCCTGTGTGTGTGTGTGTGTGTGTGTTCCGGGGGGGGGGGGGGGGGGGGGGGGGGGGGGGGGGCAATGTTGTTTATAGTCTAGCTGACTGCAAAGGGCCACATCAGGGCTGTCACCACGTTGAGGGGGGGGGGGGGGGGGTCCTGAAAGTGAGGAGGGCCATTATAATCTTGTTATTATTTTTTTTTGATGAGATGGTCACGGTGTGTGTGTGTGTGTGTGTGTGTGTGTGTGTGTCATTTATTTAACGTCTTTCCACTAATCGTGATATTAGACGAAGGTGTGTGTGTGTGTGGTGTGTGTGTGTGTGTGTGTGTGTGTGTGTGTGTGTGTGCGTGCGTGCGTGCGTGCGTGCGTGCGTGTGTGTGGGTGTGTGTGTTGCACTTATGCTAGTTGGTGAGTGTTGGAGTGTGTGTATAGCGCTGCAAGAATTATGCGATTATAAGATCCATATTAAAGTTCAAGGTAAGGAGAATGCTCTTTTTGTCATGGAATAATAAAATTTACTACACTGAATACTAATGGTTCAATTTTGAGTAGACCAGGTCTGTGTATGCCCTGAGATTTGGTAATGACAGAATTACCAAGGGGAGGTTTTAGGTGCTTTGCTTTTTTTTTTTTTTTTTAACCTGCAGTTCACAGTTAAATGTTTTACATTGAAATTAATGGCACCTGGACTTAAAACACGAGGGTTTCTTTTCTCTACCTTAACACCTCCCCCATCCCCTCGATGTTTTTAGACGAATTCGTTTTTTTTTTTGTTTATCATATATGTTCTTTTCATTCTTTGGGACACTATTTGTGCTTTTCTTTCGTTCTTTTTTTCCCTTTCTTTCATCATTCTTTCCTTTCTTTTGTACAGTCGTTCGATTGTTCGTTCGTTGGTTGTTTTATTTCGTTCGTTTTTTTTTCTTTTTCGGTCGGTCGGTCGATCAGTCAGTTGTTCAGTCAGTCATTCGTTCAGTATGCGCGTTCAGTCAGTCATTGTTCAGTCGGGGTCGGTCGGTCGTTCAGTCATTATTTGGTCAGTTGGTCGTTCCGTCATTCGTTCGTAAGTTTGTTCGTTTAGTCGGACTTTTAGTCATTCATTCACTCAGTCGGTCGTTCAGTCATTCATTCGTTCAGTCGGTCAATCCGTTGTTTAGTCGTTCATTCGGTCAGTCGGTCGTTCAGTCAAACATTCGTTCAGTCAACGTTCAGTCATTCGTTCATACATTTGTCGGTCGCTTGCTCTTTCAGTCGTTCATTCGTTCGGTCGGTCAGTCGGTCGTTCAGTCATTTGTTTTTACATTTGTTGGTTGGTCGGTCGTTCAACCATGCATTCGTTCAGTCGTTCGTTCAGTCGTTCGTTCGTAGATTCGTCGGTCGGTTCGCTCGTTCAGTCATTCAGTCGGTCGTTCAGTCATTTCTTCGTACATTGTTTGGTCGGTCAGACTCGGTCGGTCGTTCTTTGTCATTCGTTAAGTCGGTGGTTCAGTCAATCGGTCGGTCGTTCAGTCGTTCTTTCGTACATTTGTCGGTCGGTCGCTCGTTCAGTCCTTCATTCGGTCAGTCGGTCGTTCAGTCATTTGTTCGTACTTTGTTCTGTCAGTCGGTCGTTCAGTCCTTTGTTCGTACCTTTGTTCGGTCAGTCTGTCGTTCAGTCATTTGTTCGTACATATGGTCGGTCAGTCGGGTCGTTCAGTCATTTGTTCGTACCTTTGTTCGGCCAATCGGTCGTTCAGCCATTTGTTCGTACCTTTGTTCGGTCAGTCGGTCGTTCAGTCATATATTCGTACATTTGTTTGGTCGGTCAGTCGTTCTTCTCAGTCATTCATTCAGTCGGCGGTTCAGTCAATCGGTGGTCATTCAGTCGTTCGTTCGTACATTTGTCGGTCGGTCGCTCGTTCAGTCCTTCATTCGATCAGTCGGTCGTTCAGTCATTTGTTCGTACCTTTGTTCGGTCAGTCGGTCGTTCAGTCCTTTGTTCGTACATTTGTCGGTCAGTCGGTCGTTCAGTCATTTGTTCGTACCTTTGGTCGGTCGGTCGCTGGTTCATTCATTCATTCATTCGTTCAGTCAGCGGTGTGTACAGTGGTGACACGGATGCAGAGCATGACGTCATCGAGGATTCAGGGAGCCGTGGATGCAGCGCGGACAGCATGGCTGCAGGGAACGAAACAGGACACGGATGCAGGGGTATGACACGGGTGAGGATGCTGCGGTCACTGTTGCTGGGGCGTGACATGGGTGGGGGGTCCAGGGAGTGTGGGTTTTTAGGGCTCGGCATGGGTGGCCGCACTGGAATAGAGGGGGACGGATGAAGGCCATGACATGGGTGGGCATTTTGGGGGCAGAGCGGCATGGATACCGGATGAAGGGTGTG
Source organism: Conus betulinus (assembly GCA_016801955.1). NCBI lineage: Eukaryota > Metazoa > Mollusca > Gastropoda > Neogastropoda > Conidae > Conus > Conus betulinus. Next base: position 86,356 of record JADBJO010008357.1, on the reverse strand, counting down.
AGAGGGGGAGGGGGGCCGCCGCCGCAGAAGCAGTGAGTGTGGGAGAGGGGCACAGGGGTGCAGATTGCATAGCGTGACATGTTGGGCGTATTGGGGGGCATGGATGAAGATCGTGACCTGGGTAGGCGTATTGGGGCAGAGGGGGCACGGATGAAGAAACGTGACACGGATGGGTGTGTTGAAGCAGTGTGTGGCGGGGAGGGATGTACAGGGGGAAGCTGGACTCAAAAGCAGTGTGTTACGTGTGGGTTTGTGACGTGGGAAGATGTACAGAAGTGGTGGTGGTGGTGGTGGTGGGGGGGGGGGGCAGAAGCAGTTTGTGACGTGTGGAAGTGTGTGGCATGGGTAGGTGTGTGTGTGTGTGGGGGGGGGGGGGGGGCGCAGAAGCAGTTTGTGACATGTTTGGGAATGAATGGAAGGAATGGGGGGGGGGGGGGGAAGGAGGAGGGAGCAGAGGCGGTGTAGTATGACATGGGTGAGTGTGCACGTGGGGGGGGGGGGGGGGGGGGGGGCGTAGAAGCTGTTTCGTGACTTGTGTGACTTGCGATGAGCCGCAGAAATACTATGTGACATCTTGGGTGTACGCGACGAATGGACGGGTGGGGGAGGGGGGGGGGGCAAAAAAGCAGTAAGACATGGGTAGGTGTGCGGGGAGGGGGGTACTGGCTCAAAAGCAGTGAAACGTGGGTAGGTGTGGGAGGGGGGGGGGGGCGTGTACAGAAGGGAGGGTGTACAGAAGGAACGGGGGGGGGGGGGGGGGGGCGTGGCTCAAAAGTAGTGAGACATCGGTAGGTGTGGAGGGAGGGGGGGTAGAGGTGGAGGAAACGTGGCTCAACAGCAGTGAGACATGGGTGGGTGCGCGCGGAGGGGGGGGGGGGGGGGGGCGTGGCTCAATAGCAGTGAGACATGGGTAGGTGTGAGGGGTGGGATGGCTCAAAAGCAGCGAGACATCAGTAGGTGTGCGGGAGGGGGGGGGGGGGGGGGGCTCAAAAGCAGCGAGACATCAGTAGGGGTGTGGGATGGGGGGGGGGGGGGGGGTCAAAAGCAGTGAGAATCAGTAGGTATGTGGGAGGGAGGGGGGGGGGGGCTCAAAAGCAGTGAGACACCAGTAGGTGTGCGGGAAGGGGGGGGGGGGGGGGGCTCAAAAGCAGTGACACACCAGTAGGTGTGCGGGGGAGGGGGGGGGGGGGGCTCAAAAGCAGTGAGACGTCAGTAGGTGTGCGGGGGAGGGGGGGGGGGCTCAGAAGCAGTGAGACATCAGTAGGTGTGCGGGAGGAGGGGGGGGGGGGCTCAAAAGCAGTGAGACACCAGTAGGTGTGCGGGAGGGGGGGGGGGGGGGGGGGGGCTCAAAAGCAGTGAGACATCAGTAGGTAGGTGTGTGGGAGGGGGGGGGGGGCTCAAAAGCAGTGAGACATCAGTAGATGTGCGGGGAGGGGGGGGGGGGGGGGGCTCAAAAGCAGTGAGACATCAGTAGGTGTGCGGGAAGGGGGGGGGGGGGGGGGGGCTCAAAAGCAGCGAGACATCAGTAGGTGTGCGGGAGGAGGGGGGAGGGGGGGGGCTCAAAAGCAGTGAGACATCGGTAGGTGTGCGGGAGGAGGGGGGGAGGGAGGCTCAAAAGCAGTGAGACATCGGTAGGTGTGCGGGGGGGGGGGGGGGGGGGGAGGGGGGGTTCAAAAGCAGTGAGACATCAATAGGTGTGCGGGAGGGGGGGGGAGGGGGGCTCAAAAGCAGTGAGACATCAGTAGGTGTGCGGGAGGAGGGGGGGGGGGGGGGGAAAAAGCAGTGAGACATCAGTAGGTGTGCGGGAGGAGGGGGGGGGGGGGCTCAAAAGCAGTGAGACATCGGTAGGTGTGGGGGAGGAAGGGGGGGGGGGGGGGGGGGGCTCAAAAGCAGTGAGACATCGGTAGGTGTGCGGGAGGAGGGGGGGGGGGGGTCAAAAGCAGCGAGACATCGGTAGGTGTGCGGGAGGAGGGGGGGGGGGGGGGGGGGGGGGGGGCTCTCAAAAGCAGTGAGACATCGGTAGGTGCGAGGGGGAGGGAGGCCTCAAAAGCTGTGAGAGATCGGTAGGCGTGTGTGTGTGTGTGTGTGAATGGGGGGGGGGGGGGGGGGGGGCGCAGAAGCAAGTTTGTGACGTGTGGAAGTGTGTGGCATGGGTAGGTGTGTGTGTGTGTGTGGGGGGGGGGGGGGGGGGGGCGCAGAAGCAGTTTGTGTGACATGTTTGGGTGAATGGAAGAATTGGGGGGGGGGGGGAGGAGGAGGGAGCAGAGGGCGGTGTATGACATGGGTGAGTGTGGCACGTGGGGGGGGGGGGGGGGGGGGGGGGGGGTCGAGTAGAAGAAGCTGTTTCGTGACTTGTGTGACTTGCGATGAGCCGCAGAAATACTATGTGACATCTTTGGGTGTACGCGAGGAATGGACGGGTGGGGGGGGGGGGGGGGGGGGGGCGTGGCTCAAAAGCAGTAAGACATGGGTAGGTGTGCGGGAGGGGGGGTACCTGGCTCAAAAGCAGTGAAAACGTGGGTAGGTGTGGGAGGGGGGGGGGGGTCGTGGCTCAAAAGCAGTGAAACATCGGTAGGTATGCGTGGGAAGGGGGGGCTCAAAAGCGGGTTTGTGACGTGGGAAGATGTGCAGAAGTGGGGGGGGGGGTCACAAAAGCAGTGTGTGACATGGATGAGTGTACGGGGGGTGGAGACGCAGAAGAAAACGGTGTGTGTATCGGTGTGTGAGTGTGTGTGTGTGTGGGGGGGGGGGGGGGGGGCAGTGTATGACATGGGTGCATGCATGTTGGGGGCGCAGAAGTGTCGTGACATTGCAGGGAGTACAGAAGGGAGGGGGGGCGCAGAAGTGTCGTGACATTGCAGGGAGTACAGAAGGGAGGGGGGCGCAGAAGTGTCGTGACATTGCAGGGAGTACAGAAGGGAGGGGGGCGCAGAAGTGTCGTGACATTGCAGGGAGTACAGAAGGGGAGGGGGCGCAGAAGTGTCGTGACATTGCAGGGAGTACAGAAGGGAGGGGGGCGCGCGGAACAGTGTCTGACATCATGGGAGGGTGTACAGAAGGAACGGGGGGGGGGGGGGGGGGGGGGGGGGGGGGGGGCGTGGCAAAAAGTAGTGAGACATCTGTAGGTGTGGAGGGAGGGGGGTAGAGGTGGAGGAAACGTGACTCAACAGCAGTGAGACATGGGTGGGTGCACGGAGGGGGGGGGGGGGGGGGGGCGTGGGCTCAATAGCAGTGAGACATGGGTAGGTGTGAGGGGTGGGATGGCTCAAAAGCAGCGAGACATCAGTAGGTGTGCGGGAGGGGGGGGGGGGGGGGGGGGGGGGCTCAAAAGCAGCGAGACATCAGTAGGGGTGTGGGATGGGGGGGGGGGGGGGGGGGGGCTCAAAAGCAGTGAGACATCAGTAGGTATGTGGGAGGAGGGGGGGGGGGGGGCTCAAAAGCAGTGAGACACCAGTAGGTGTGCGGGAAGGGGGGGGGGGGGGGGGCTCAAAAGCAGTGACACACCAGTAGGTGTGCGGGGGGAGGGGGGGGGGGGGGCTCAAAAGCAGTGAGACATCAGTAGGTGTGCGGGGGGGGGGGGGGGGGGCTCAAAAGCAGTGAGACAACAGTAGGTGTGCGGGAGGAGGGGGGGGGGGGGGGCTCAAAAGCAGTGAGACACCAGTAGGTGTGCGGGAGGGGGGGGGGGGGCTCAAAAGCAGTGAGACATCAGTAGGTGTGTGGGAGGGGGGGGGGGGGGGCTCAAAAGCAGTGAGACATCAGTAGATGTGCGGGAGGGCGGGGGGGGGGGGGGGGGGGGGCTCAAAAGCAGTGAGACATCAGTAGGTGTGCGGGAAGGGGGGGGGGGGGGGGTTCAAGAGCAGTGAGACATCGGTAGGTGTGCGGGAGGGGGGAGGGGGGGGGGGGCTCAAAAGCAGCGAGACATCAGTAGGTGTGCGGGAGGAGGGGGGGGGGAGGCTCAAAAGCAGTGAGACATCGGTAGGTGTGCGGGGGGGGGAGGGGGGGTCAAAAGCAGTGAGACATCGGTAGGTGTGCGGGGGAGGAGGAGGCGGGGGGGCTCAAAAGCAGTGAGACATCGGTAGGTGTGCGGGAGGAGGGGGGGGGGGGAGGCTCAAAAGCAGTGAGACATCGGTAGGTGTGCGGGGGGGGGAGGGGGGGTTCAAAAGCAGTGAGAGACATCAATAGGTGTGCGGGAGGGGGGGGAGGGGGGCTCAAAAGCAGTGAGACATCGGTAGGTGTGCGGGGGGGGAGGGGGGGGGTCAAAAGCAGTGAGACATCAATAGGTGTGCGGGAGGGGGGGGAGGGGGGGGGGTCAAAAGCAGTGAGACATCAGTAGGTGTGCGGGAGGAGGGGGGGAGGGGGGCTCAAAAGCAGCAGTGAGACATCAGTAGGTGTGCGGGAGGAGGGGGGGGGGGGGGGGGGGGCTCAAAAGCAGTGAGACATCGGTAGGTGTGCGGGAGGAGGGGGGGGGGGGGGCTCAAAAGCAGTGAGGGGGGGGACATCGGTAGGTGTGCGGGAGGAGGAGGGGGGGGGGGGGGGGGCTCAAAAGCAGTGAGACATCGGTAGGTGTGCGGGAGGAGGGGGGGGGGGGGGGGCTCAAAAGCAGTGAGACATCGGTAGGTGTGCGGGAGGAGGGGGGGGGGCTCAAAAGCAGTGAGACATCGGTAGGTGTGCGGGAGGAGGGGGGGGGGGGGGGGTCAAAAGCAGTGAGACATCAGTAGGTGTGCGGGAGGAGGGGGGGGGCTCAAAAGCAGTGAGACATCGGTAGGTGTGCGGGAGGAGGGGGGGGGGGGGGCTCAAAAGCAGTGAGACATCGGTAGGTGTGCGGGGAGGAGGGGGGGGGGGGGGGGGGGGGGGGGCTCAAAAGCAGCGAGACATCGGTAGGTGTGCGGGAGGAGGGGGGGGGGGGGGGGGGGCAAAAAGCAGCGAGACATCGGTAGGTGCGAGGGGAGGGAGGCCTCAAAAGCTGTGAGAGATCGGTAGGCGTGTGTGTGTGTGGGGGGGGGGGGGGGGGGCTCAAAAGCAGCGAGACATGGGTAGGTGTGCGGGAGTGGGGGGGGGGGGGGGGGGGGGCTCAAAGACAGTGAGAGATCGGTAGGTTGCGTGTGTATGTATGTGTGTGCAGGGGGGGGGGGGGGGGGGTGGCTCAAAGCAGTGAGACATCGGTAGGTGGGCGAGAAGGGGGGGGAGTGGTTTCAAATGCAGCGAGACATGTGTAAGTGTGTGTGTGTGGGGGGGGGGGGGGGGGGGGGGGGATGGGGGGTGGCTCAAAAGCAGTGACATGGGGGGGGGGGGGCGCTCAAATGCGGTGAGACATGGGTAGGTGTGCTGGGGGGGATGTGGTGGCTCAAAAACAGTGACATGGGTAGGTGTCAGGTGGGCTCAGAATCAGTGAGACATGGGTAGGTGTGTGGGTGGGGGTGGGGGGGGTGGGGCTCAAAAGCAGCGAGACATTGGCAGGTGTGCGGGAGGGGGGTGGGGGGGGTGGGTGCCTCAAATGCAGTAAGACATGGGTAGGTGTGCAGGGGGTGGGGGGGGTGGGGCTCAAAATCAGTGAGACATGGGTAGGTGTGCGGGAGGGGTGGTGGTGGCTCAAATGCAGTGAGACATGGGTAGGTGTGTGTGTGTGGGGGGGGGGGGGGGGGGGGGGGCCTCAAGCAGCAGTGAGACATGGGTAGGTGTGTGTGGGGGGGGGGGAGGGGGCTCAAAAGCAGTGAGACATGGGTAGGTGGTGGTGGGAGGAGAGGGGGGGGGGTGGCTCAAAAGCAGTGAGACATCAGTAGGTGTGCCGGGGGGAGGGGGGGGGGGGGGCTCAAAAGCAATGAGACATGGGTAGGTGTGCGGGAGAGGGGGGAGGGTGGCTCAAAAGCAGTGAGGGCATCGGTAGTGGGGGGGGGGGGGGGACGTGGCTGAAATGCAGTCAGACATCGGTTTAGTGCGGGAGAGGGGTACGTGGGCTCAAAAGCAGTGAGACATGGGTAGTAGGTGTGCGGGAGGGGGGGGGGGCTCAAAAGCAGTGAGACATGGGTAGGTGTGCGGGAGGGGGGGGGGGGGGCTCAAAAGAAGTGAGACATGGGTAGGTGTGCGGGAGGGGGGGGGGGGGGGGCTCAAAAGCAGTGAGACATGGGTAGGTGTGCGGGAGGAGGGGGGGGGGCTCAAAAGCAGTGAGACATGGGTAGGTGTGCGGGAGGGGGGGGGGGGGGGGCTCAAAAGCAGTGAGACATGGGTAGGTGTGCGGGGGGGGGGGGGGGGGCTCAAAAGCAGTGAGACATGGTATAGTGTGTGGGGAGGGGGGGGGGGGGGGGGGCTCAAAAGCAGTGAGAGACATGGGTAGGTGTGCGGGAGGGGGGGGGGGGGGGGCTCAAAAGCAGTGAGACATGGGTAGGTGTGCGGGAGGGGGGGGGGTAGTTCAAAAAGCAGTGAGACATGGGTAGGTGTGCGGGAGGGGGGGGGGGGGTAGCTCAAAAGCAGTGAGAGACATGGGTAGGTGTGCGGGAGGGGGGGGTAGCTCAAAAGCATTGAGACATGGGTAGGTGTGCGGGAGGGGGGGGTAGCTCAAAAGCAGTGAGACATGGGTAGGTGTGCGGGGGGGGGGGGGGGTAGTAGAGGGGGGCTCAAAAGCATTGAGACATGGGTAGGTGTGCAGGGGGGGGGGGGGGGGGGGGAAGAAACTGTTTGACATGGGTAGGTGTACAAAAAGAAGGGGGGGGGGGGCGCGGCGCAGAAGCGATGTGACACACACACACACACACACGCGCACACACACACACACACACACACACACACAACACACACACACACACACACAAGGGGTCAGGCAATAGATAACGCCAATGAAACGAGTGTTATTTTTATTTCTGATTACTGATTTCAGCGATTTCTCAAGCCTATAACATATTACAAAATACATTCTTTTTGTCTTTGATTTGGGTTTTTGATGAATCAACAAATAATTCTGGAAAAAAGACTGAAGGACAGCAATAACAACAACAAGTAAGTGCAGTGGGATCCATTTGTCTGTGATGAGCAGTTCTTGCGCCAGCAGAACGAAGTACACAATGTACAGCACAGTACAATTTAATGCTGTACACTACAATACAAATACAATACAACACAACGCAGTTTCACTCATAGGCAACTCGCAGTTGCACCTAATCTCCGACATCACCAACACGAATTAACGGAAGTCCGAATAGCTAAATTTCATACATTCATTTTGTTACAAAGAAAAAAAGAAGAGAAGACCCCTCCACTTACACACATTATGTTTACAACTCTGTACAAAACGTCGCGTGCATTCATTCAGTTATGCACAAAAAACGGACGAACTTCAGGTGCAATCACCCAGTTAAATCCCCATTGAACAAAACCTAGAGTCCATGTAACCAATTATCATTATGCAACTCTGAACCACCTCAGGCGCATTCATCCAAGTATAAACACAACTCTGAAAACATCTAAGGTGGAAAGAACCTCGGGTGCATTCATCTTGTTATGTTCACAATTTTGAACAAACCCCCAAGCGCTTTCAGCCAAGGTGCACAGTTGAACAAACCTGAAATGCGTTCAGTCGGCGTGGGCATGTTCCTACTTTTCCTGAATTTGCCTACCTCTTCCTACTATTTTTAATTTTTCCTGTCATTCTCGCGACTGGTTTCCTTCTCTTTCTCTCTTCCCGTTTTCTTTTTTGCCCCTACTTTCACGTTCGTTTGTTCGCCATTTTCGCACTGAACGTAGCGGCTGGAGAGCAAATGGCACATGAGGGAATAATGGTGTGGCGGGGAATGAGAGAGGGGGTGGAAGGGGGGAAAAGGGGGGGGGGGGAACACAACGGAAAAAAGAAAGCCCTACTCATCACACACATACCATCAGCCCTCCCCCCTCCCCCCCTCCGCGTCCCGGTCATCCCCCTAAAGTAAAACCAACCAACCAAACCAACCACGCACGGACAGTTCAAAACTCTGAGGGCAGAGATCTCACTCTCGGGTTCCTATCGTCGGCTGTTTCCATGGAAACAGAACGTTCAGAGGGCTTAGCCATGGGAAGTTTTGCATGCAAATGAAAAAAAAAAATGGAGAAAAAGAAAACAGGAAAAGGTTCTAAACAATTTCTTTTAACCAAAAAGGAAAAAGAAGATGTACGAACAAATCGAGAAGTTTGGGGAAACGTACACACTTGTTAAAGTACAGAACGTTCGGGGGGAGGGGGAGGGGGGTGCAGGCGGATGGGGACGTGGTAAGATATGTTTTGCCAGGGTCCGAAAAGAACGGAACTTAGGGAAAGACAGACACAAGAGGGAAACGACGACGAAAAGAGGCCAAACGGGAGGGAAAATAAACAAACGACGCACAACAACAAAACAACAAAATAAATAAAATGAAATAAAAACAAAAAAAAGGCGACATCAAGAAAAGGTAGTGATTTTTTTTTCTTAACAGTCAGAAAAGTTGACAACGGTAGGGGGAAAAATGGGAATGAAAGAAAGGGGGGGGGGGGGGTGTTACAAAATGATGAGAAAAACTTGGAAAAGAGCGGGATGTGCAGAAAATTACAGGAAAAGATAGGAACAAGTAATAAAAGATGAGATAATGAAGTAAAAGATAGCTGAAGTAAAAACATGCAGGGGAAACAGAAAAAAGGTACTGGATAGTTGTAAAAGGTAGGGAGATTAAACTGCAGGAAAAGTAGAAAAGAGAAAATCGTAAAAGACAGGAGAAGCAGAAAAAAGGTAGAAATGGGAAAATGCGTAAAAAAGTGGGAAGCAACACACACACACACACACACACACACACACACACACACACAAAATCCGCACGGGAAGTTGGAAAATGTCGAGGAACGTAGTACACGCATGAAAGACGGAAAAGGCAGGGGAAGTATGGAAAGCAGGAATGGGCCAGAGAAACCAGAAACAGTAGGAAAAAGGTAGGGGGGGGGAGATAGAGAAAAAGGCCTGGGAACCAGGAAAAATATATGGACAGTATGAGAAGGTAAAGGGAGGGCTTAACAGCGCGAGCCCAGCTCGACCGAATCTGATCTCGCACGAAACCCAGCGAGCACATACTCGGGCTCGTTTTCGCTCGCACAAAACGCCAGAGGTTCGGGTTCGCTCGCCGCCGAACTGTGCTCTGTCCCTGAACAAATGTGCCAAAGCTTTGGCTTTTGCTCCCGTGTTTCTTATAGTCACGGTCTTTCGGATTCCATAAACATGGAAATCCCTCCCAGAGGTCCAAAAACATATACGTATCATCCATCGACAGATCGGGTAAATCTTCCCTCGCGGCCATCTTGAAGATACAATGCAATGTTTCTTCCTCCAATTCACGAGAGCACAAACAGGCGAGCCCAGTGTTCACAGAACACGATGTGCAAGCCGCGAAAGGGGCGAGAATCGGCTCGGCGATATCAAGTTCCGGTTTTTCGTCGAGCGCAGTCTCGGGCTGTTCAGGCCAAAAAAAGGGATCGGGTCGAACAGCAGGTTCGGCGAACTCTTTTTCGGGCCTTTCGCCGAGCCCGGCTCGCGCTGTTAAGCCCTCCCTTTAGGGAAGCAGGGAAAGAAGGAAAAGATAAGGGAAAAAAGGAAAGGGTAGTTAAAGTAGGAAAAAAGGTCGGGGAATATAAGAAAAAGGTAGAGAGAGAGAAAAAAAAAAAAGAAAAGGGTAGGGAAAGTAAGAAAAAAGACGGGGGGGGGGGGGGGGGGGGGGGGTAGAGAAAAGAGGGAAGGAAAGAAAAGGGGGGGGGGGGGGGGGGGGGGGGGGGAAAGAGTGAGCACGAGAAGGAAAAGGGGAGCAGGAAAAGAGGTAAGGAAAAGGGAAAAGGAACGTAGGAAAAAAGTTTAGGAAAGTAGGAGAAGATAAGAGGTGAGCACGAAAAGGAAAGGGGTGAGCAGGAAAGTACGGCAAGTAGGAAAAGGGTTGGGGGTGTGGGAAAGGGTAGGAAAGTATGGCAAGGAGGGGAAACGGATAGGTGTGTAGGAAAGGGTAGGACAGTACGGCAAGGAACGGGGAAACGGATAGGTGTAGGAAAGAGTAGGACAGAATGGCAAGGAGGAAAGGGTAAGGTGTAGGAAAGAGTAGGACAGAATGGCAAGGAGGAAAGGGTAAGGTGTAGGAAAGAGTAGGACAGAATGGCAAGGAGGAAAGGGTTAAGGTGTAGGAAAGAGTAGGACAGAATGGCAAGTAGGAAAAGGGGCGTAAGTAGGAAAAAGACTGGGTATCTTCAAAAAGGCAGTGTATTAAAAAAAAAAAATAAAGACGGGGAAAATGCAGGGTAAATGAGGAAAGTAAAACACAGGTAGAGTAAGTAAGAGAGAGGGGAGAGTTCACAAGAAACGGCGGGTGGTGAAGACGAAGAGAGGAAAAGTCAAGTTGGGTTAGTACGAAGGGGTCGGGGGAAGTAGAGTAGGATCAGACAAGGGAAGTAGGGACATGCAGGTGAAGTAGGAAAAGCTAAAGCAAGAAGAGACAGGAACGTGAAGAAAAGGAGGGAAAGAAGAAAAGTTAGGGGGAAGTAGGAAAAAGGTATGAGAAGCAAAGTGGTATAGAATGCAGAAGAAAGGTAGGTATGAGAAAGCAAAGTGGTAGGAAAAAAGGTATGAGAAAGCAAAGTGGTAGGAAAAAGGTATGAGAAGCAAAATGGTATGGAATGTAGGAAAAAAGGGTATGGAGAAAGCAAAGTGGTAGGAAAAACGGTTTGAGAAAGCAAAGTGGTAGGTAGGAAAAAGGTTTGAGAAAGCAAAGTGGTAGGAAAAAGGTTTGAGAAAAGCAAAGTGGTAGGTAGGAAAAAAAGGTTTGAGAAAGCAAAGTGGTAGGAAAAAGGTTTGAGAAAGCAAAGTGGTAGGAAAAAGGTTTGAGAAAAGCAAAGTGGTAGGAAAAAGGTTTTGAGAAAAGCAAAGTGGTAGGAAAAAAGGTATGAGAAGCAAAATGGTATGGAATGTAGAAAAAAAAGGGTATGAGAAAGCAAAGTGGTAGGGAAAGTAGGAAAAAAAGTATGAGAAAGCAAAGTGGTAGGGAAAGTAGGAAAAAGGTATGAGAAAGCAAAGTGGTAGGGAAAGTAGGAAAAAGATATGAGAAGGCAAAAGTGGTTGAAGGTATGAGAAAGCAAAGTGGTTGGAGAAGTAGGAAAAAAAGGTATGAGAAAGCAAAGTGGTTGAAGGTATGAGAAAGCAAAGTGGTTGGAGAAGTAGGAAAAAGGTTATGAGAAAGCAAAGTGGTTGGAGAAGTAGGAAAAAGGTATGAGAAGGAATGTAGAAAGAAAAGGTATGAGAAAGCAAAGTGGTTGAAGGTATGAGAAAGCAAAGTGGAAGGAGAAGTAAGAAAAAAAAGTATGAGAAAGCAAAGTGGTTGAAGGTATGAGAAAGCAAAGTGGTTGGAGAAGTAGGAAAAAGGTATGAGAAAGCAAAGTGGTTGGAGAAAGTAGGAAAAAGGTATGAGAAGGAATGTAGAAAGAAAAGGTATGAGAAAGCAAAGTGGTAGGAGAAGTAGGAAAATGATATGAGAAGGCAAAGTGGTTGAAGGTATGAGAAAGCAAAGTGGTTGGAAAAGTAGGAAAAAGGTATGAGAAAGCAAAGTGGTTGGAGAAGTAGGAAAAAAAGGTATGAGAAAGCAAAGCGGTAGGGAAAGTACGAAAACGTATGAGAAAGCAAAGTGGTTGGAGAAGTAGGAAAAAGGTACGAGAAAGCAAAGTGGTTGGAGAAGTAGGAAAAAAGGTATGAGAAAGCAAAGTGGGTGGAGAAGTAGGAAAAAGGTACGAGAAAGCAAAGTGGTTGGAGAAGTAGGAAAAAGGTATGAGAAAGCAAAGTGGTGGGAAAAAAGTAGGAAAAGGTTAAGAAAATACAAAAGGATTGGTCGGCACACGGTAGCGGTTACTTGACGACACTGAAATTGAAACCCAACCTGCAGTTTTAGGGTGGATGTAATTGATGACAGGAGAACGTAAGAGGGAAAACTGAATGATGAAACATTACAAAAAAAAAAAAAAAAAAAGTAGGGTTGGGGAGGGTAGGGTTATCCCTGACAAGATGCTGCAGGAAAATCTACTTTTTAACAAACAAAACTATACAGAGAGAGAAACAACGACAAAATTGAAAGACGAAAGGTGGCGCTGGACTGCGGCGACACCCACAATCCTTGGAAACAGTAGTGTGGATTTCACACAGAAAAATGTTTGTACAGTATACAGTACAATACAGCAGAGTAGAGTACCACACATGCGATACGACACAATAAATGTCATACTATGCAATACAGCACGGTACAATACTATACCATAAAATGGAATACAATACTATACAAAACAGTACAATAACAAACACAAAAAAAACTCGTGATGATATATCCAGTTTTTCTTACCCCCTCTTCGTACACGTACACACACACACACACACACACACACACACACACACGGAATTATTTTCCCATCATTTTTGTTGTGTTGTACATCGATCGATTCTAATCGTCACCAATGTATTGTGAAAAATATGGATTTTTTGAAGGACAGAACGACAAACAAACAAAACAAAAAAAGGTAAGCAACAAGGAGGGGGAAAGAGAGCAGGAAAAAAAAAAAATAAACCAACTGTCGACACACGTGTAACAAACACTAAGTCATAGTATAGAAACATCAAAGAAAAATGTTTATAAATGTTAACATGAACAAAACTTAAATGAATCAAATCAAACAGAAATACATTTTCCTCTAATTTGCATTAGTCATCGAAAAGAACATTGGAGAGAGAGAGAGAGAGAGAGAGAGAGAGAGGGGGGGGGGGGGGGGTGTGAACGAGGGCGAGAGAGAGAGAGAGAGAATGTTTAGGAAATGCGGGGGTGAAAGGTAGTAGTAACAGCCACATATTATGTCAGTGAGCTTAGAAAAAAAGAATAATATACAAGATATTTGTTTTCCGAATAAAAAATCCATTGGAAAAGAAAACACGTGCGCAAAACCAAGCACGTGTGGAGACAGTTCATGAACTGAACAACCAGTAAAACGCAGTCACTTGGACCGTTGATCCATCCATGCGCCTGTCCGTTCGTCACTCAAAGGACACCTCAGATGGCATTGAGAGAGAGAGAGAGAGAGAGAGGGAGAGAGGAGGAGGAGAGAGAGAGAGAGAGAGAGGAATATGAACACGAACACAACCCTTCTCTTACGACTGCAAACGAAATATGTGCGCCAGAGATGACGTGAGCTGAGCATTATGCATCATGCAGGTCTATGACGTCATGGTCAGTGACGTCAGTTGAGTCATCAGTATCAGGCCGACAGACAGACCAAAGATGGCGGCGGAGGATGTTGGTTGGACTGCACACCGAGAAAGGCAAAAGGGCAACAAATGTCAGTCGGCGAACTCGGATGGGCGCATCCCATTTTTTAAAGACATAACTTAATGCAAATGGACTAAATTCAAAGACGATTGACAGGATTCAAACACAGATGAAATTTAAAGACTTTCAATATCTGTCTGTTGTCTGGGAAGTTTTCAGCAGGCAAAAGCGCTGTTATGTTTGCAGGATTCACACATAATTACATGGTATTTAAAATATTCGCACACTTAATTAACAACACTGGCATTTTACATGAAGTTAGAATACAACGTATTCTCAGAATATCGCAACGTTTGCATTCTTTAATATTATTGTTTTCATGTGTCACAAAAGTGAATCTGTGTAATATAAAAATGTCTGCTGTTTCACAAGCGCGCGTCTCTTTCTGTAGGCTATGAGTGTGTGTGTGTGTGTGTGTGTGTGTGTGTGTACAACAAATATGTTAATCTGACAGTAAAATAGTTTCAGTCAGTCAGTGTGTGTGCATATGTGTGTGTGTGTGTGAGTGAGTGTGTGAGTGTGTGTGTGAGAGAGAGAGAGAGAGAGGAGAGAGAGAGAGAGAGAGAGAGGAGAGAGAGGAGAGAGAGAGAGAGAGAGTACAATGTGTTAATCTGACAGTAAATGGTTTCAGCCAGTCAGTCCGTGCGCGCGCGTGTGTATGTGTGTGTATGTGTGTGTATACATGTAGCCCTTTATGCCCTCCTGTCCAGGTGACCTTTCTTTGGATTTCCTCCGCGTGTTCATACCGGTGTTGAGTTTGTGTAAAAGTCATCGCCATTGGCAAGATCATGTCATACGAATGTACTGGCGCCCCCCCCTTACGAGCGGGACGCTTACTCCACACTAGCTCCGCCACTTAGCAACGTTTATCGTCAGTGGAGAGACCAGCAGGCATTTAGCGAACGTTGGGTCACCACAGGCAACAAACTGAACATCGCCCTAGTGACTGTCGTGAAGTGTATTGTCTGCAGAGTCTCCTCTGGAGTGCTGCCGCATGACAACCTGATGTAATTATCTCCCCCGTGGGCGGCTGGTCCTGGCACTGCCACCGGATGAAACTATGGCGGTGTATGGGACGGAGAAGTGGGAGGGGAAGTGGGGGGGGGGGGGGGGGTCGAAGGGTCTTGAATGAACGACATGGGAATAATGCCACTAAGAAAGCACTAACGATAAGAGAAAAAGAAATCAGCCATCCTCGCCCTCCATCCTTCAAATGCGTGTGCGCACATGCGCACGCACACACACGCACGCACGCACGCACGCGCGGGCACACATACACACACACACACAAACACACACTCTCTCTCTCTCTCATACACACATACACACACGCACACACATGCACATACGTACGTTCGCGCGCGCACACGCACACACACATACACATGTACTTACCACACCGCTTCCGTTCGTAGTTGACAACTGAAAAGAAAATCACATTGACATTAAAACATTGTGGTGCTGTTCTGTTGGCTATTAACCGAGTTCTACTTCAGAGGAATCTCGGGCAAAAAAAAATATTACTGCTAGCATACTGACATGAAAACATTGCTGTTCTATTGTGCGCTTAACATCTTATGCACAAACCACTACCATTACCAGCACCACTAGTACCGCTGCTAGTATTAATGCTGCTGCTGCGCTGCTGTTACTACTACTGATAGTACTATTTCCATCACTACTACTAATACTACTGCTGCTGCTGCTACTACTACTACTACTACTACTACTACTACTACTACTACTACTACTACTACTACTACTACTTGTTGCTGCTGTTTCTACTATTAGGCTACTTCTACTTCTGCTGTTGCTGTAGTACTTCTCCCGCTGCTACTTCTACCAGTACCACCAGCAGAACTACTACTACTGTTGCTGTTACCCCTTTTGATATAGTTTCCATCGCTACCGCTACTACTGTACTGCTGCTGCTGCCGCTTGTGCTACCATTGATGCTAACGCTGTCATAACTAGTGTTCTTGCTGCCACTACTGCAAACACGATGAGCGTTAATGCAGTTGTTGATTCTAGTTCTATAACTACTGCTGCTTGTTGTCGCCTCAATGACTGTTATAAAGTTTACTGA
>JADBJO010008357.1:50948-53448 GCA_016801955.1 Conus betulinus | reverse complement strand
TCGCATTCTGGATACACATATTAGAGTCAGACCAGACTCTTATCACAACAGATTTATCAGTCAATGATCTCTCAGGGCACCGAAGAAAGCAAATGGACGAAGTTTATACGACAAACCTTGTCAACGATAGGATTACAGCATGTCTGGGAAAAATCAGGTACATTTAGTGTGACTCGCCTGAAGTTTCTAATCAATGCGAAGCTGGAAACGTTTTATATTGAGTTCTGGAAGAAGAAACAAAAGAACGAAAGCACATCCAAGCTCAAATTTTATGCCACAGTTACTACCGAATACAAACAGGCGGCTTATTTGGAGCAACACACTGACACAGATTGCAGACGAGCACTAACTAGATTACGAATAAGTGCCCATGAACTCCAAATTGAGAGGGGCCGTTATACCAACACTGACAGAGAAAAACAGATTATGCACAACATGCCACGTCGTTGAGGACGAACTACATTTTCTCGATGACTGCAAATTATTTGACCAACAACGTTATGACCTGATGACAAGGATCACACAAAACTGATTTTCCACCACAGACTAACATGACAAAACCCTCGGAGCTCATGTTATTGGACTGCTTCCAACCTGTACTTGCCCAGTATATCCTGTTGTGTTTTTCTCTCTCGGAGACAGAAAATTTAATCAGACTCTGATACACACTGTGCTTTTCTTTCTGCTACTAATGTTATGTTGCAAGATATATATATATATATATATATATATATATATATATCTGTCTATGTATGTATGTATGTATAGGCAGTTTTACTTCAAACAGTAGGTCCACTAACCGGAATAGCACAGCCTGGCCTGGTTGAGTCTGATGTTGAAGAGATGGGTGTACACATTCTGCTCGTTCAGCAGACCGCATCGACAGTAAGTCTCCTCCACGCAGCTGATGCGTTCAGCATCCGCCCTGCACACACACACACACACACACACACACACACACACACACACACACACACACGCACACACACTATGTACTATGAAAAAGAAAAACTCATTAAGATTCTTAAATTACATAAAGATCAAATATCAACATGAATTAAACAATATCAGTAGTTTCCTACATGAAAATGGATTGACACTGTCGGCGGAAAAAAACAAATCTAATGGTTTTTAACTCTGGACATGACCTAGACAAACTTCCACAATTTACCCTGAATGGATCGGTCTTACAATACGTCAAATCTGTTAATTCTCAGGAGTATGTTTAACATCAAAACTTTCATGGAACCAACATATTGAATATATTTTGAATAAAACAAGAAAAAGTTTAAACTTTCTAAAGATCATAAGCAAACAAAAATGGGGACAAGATAAAGAGAGTTTAACACTCCTGTCTTCTGCTCTTATGCGGTCTAGATTGGTTTATGCTCAAGAAGTCTTCTTCAGCGCTCCACAGCATCTACTTAATAAGTTACAAAGTGTAGACTGCAAAGCATATAAACTTGCTCTTGGAGTTCCCACACATACCTGCAATATTGGGACATACTATGAAATTGGAATTTTTACCTTTGAAAGAGTTTCGAAAAGTGTCCTCCCGCCAATTTGTTTTAAAGAACCTTTCACAAAAAAGTTTCTGCACAAATGAAGTATCTCTAAATTCAGATACAGATTTTGCTAAAAGAGCAAAAGACATAAAATCAGCAAAATCTATTCAGTCATACACATCTACTCTTCTCAAAAACGCCAACATTAACCACAGTAAAATAGCTGGCAATCCGTCCTTTCCACCAATTCCCAAATGGGAACAAACCAAAGCAAATTATGACACAAACTATACTATACACTGAACAAAAAACGATCCACCATATCTTTTAAAAAAAATGTAAATTCTCATATGGAAAATCAATATAAGGACCATCTTCAAATTTTTACAGATGGCTCAGTGTTAGATGACCAAAGAACAGGAGCAGCTTTTATAATACCAAAATTAAAAGTGGAGGAATTATATTATCTTGGCAAACACTTATCAATATATACTGCAGAATTAGTTGCTATTTTAATGTCCCTAAAAGTATGTTTTAAAATTCTTCCATAGAAAATTGTCCACTTTTACTGTGCAGTGACTCAAAGTCAGCCCTTTCTGCCTTACAGTCTTTAAATCCAAAGATCCGCTGTGAGACTATTACAGAAATTAATTACGTGACACATCTCCTATCAGTGAAAAGAATAAATGTGACTTTCTGCTGGGTGCCCTCTCATTGTGGAATTCAACAAACGAGAAAGTTGATCAAGCTGCTCGAAGAGCAGCTCGCAATATTGAAGGGAACGACTACTCTGAACATTCCGCTAGACCTATCAGAATGTTATACTTTAATTACTAGAGCATCCTTTAACAGTTTCAAGAGAGATTATTGGAAGACACAGAGAGCCAATATTATCAGAACTGTATACAACCAAATCCCGACATCCACCCCAAGACTCAGTTAGACAAATTTGAAAATACGACATCGAGAGAGGTAGTAACTTTAATTCATAGGAT
>JADBJO010008357.1:30948-40948 GCA_016801955.1 Conus betulinus | reverse complement strand
GGGGAATGAAACATTGAAAAAGACGTAAAAAAGGAAAAGAGGACAGATGTGTGTGAGACAGCTGGAATGAGGAGCAGAGTGGAAGCAATGGTGAAGAAAGGTGGAGGGAGAGGGGGAGGGGGACAATGAAACATTCAAAAAAAAAAAAAGGGAAAAAAAAGAGAAAAGAAAAGAGGACGCGCCCTTCCTCACTACACTCTCATCCGTTCTGCAGCCACTTCGAGCTGGAGAGCAAGGCTGGCCTTAGTTGCAAAAGCGAGGCGGAGGCGACTGCAAGCGGGGATCCAAACGAATCTTACAAAGTCTGGATAAACATCCGCCGCCGCTGCCAAACATGAACAAACGAATCGCAAGACAGACCACGACGCGCGTTCCGACCTCTTAGGCCTTCTTCAGGCGAGACATAAAACAACACCGAGGACAACGAAAATGAAGAACGAGCAAGCATTTTATCTCGTCAAATTCGGCGCACGATGGGTGTGTGTTTGTTCGTTTTCTTATCTTACCTCAAGAGGACCTAAGAGGTCCAAACGCGCGTTGTGTTTTGTCTTGTGATTCGTTTGTTCCTGTTTGGCGGGTGCTTTATTTTGTCTTTTTAAGGTTTGCCTAGTTTCGATGCCTTTAGCTTGCTTTCTTACTATCAACTCTTCCATGAGTTCCCCCCACCACCACCACCCCCCCCCCCTTTTTTTTTTTTGCTTAGTAAGCATAGGGCACCACGGCTACAGTGGGGTATGAAGATGACCCAGCTGAAGGACGTCAACAACAGGACAGCAACACAGACTGTGACCTACATGCAGTATTCCTTCTCGTCCTGGGAGGCCGTCGCGGCTTCGTTGAACTCGTCCCGGCAAGTGGACTGGGGGTCTGTCCATTCGCATATGTCCGACCCTGTGTGGACCAACGTGGTCTCGTCGTCACTGGTTTGCTAGATTTGTCATGTATTTGCTGCTGTGGTTGTCGTCGTCGAGTTCATCGTCGTCGTCATCTTGTCGCCGTCGTTTTCGTCGGCGTCATTCTCGTCGTCGTCGTCGTCGTCGTCGTCCTCCTCCTCCTCCTCGTCATCGTCGTCGTCATCATCATCATCATCATCACTCACTTAATCGACCACAAAGTTTTTTAGGGCTGGATCATCATCATCATCATCATCATCATCATCATCATCGTCATCGTCATCATCATCATTGTCATTATTGTCATTATTATCATCGTCATAATCATCGTCATAATCATCGTCATCATCATCGCCATCATCATCATCACACCATCACTGTCTTGTTGTTGTTGTTGTTGTTGTTGTTGCTCTTCTTCTTCTTCTTCTTCTTCTTCTTTCTTCTTCTTCTTCTTCTTCGTCGTCGTCGTCGTCGTCGTCGTCGTCGTCGTCGTCGTAATTATCACAATATACTCTCATTTCTATTTGATTATGATTAAAAACGATTATAGCTTCCTTTTATCCATCATCATCATCATCATCATCATCATCATCATCATCATCTTCATCATTTTCAGAGTTATCACCGTAAAAATCATCATCATTAGGATAAAAATACTGATGCACATTCCATACACGCGCTTGTTACTTGTTAAACATGGCTGGCGCTATTAATGTGCACATTCAGCATTGTGATCACACACACACACACACACACACACACACACACACACACACACACACACACACACACAAACACATGCACGCACGCACACGCACACACACATCTTTACATCTTTACATTCATTCATTCAAAGTACTTCAAAGTGTGTGATTCAGCAAAATTTCCACCTTCTCAGTCAGCCGTATGCGGTCTTCTTCCTCCAAAATCCTTCCTTCCCCTCTCAATCTCTCTTTTTGTTTCGTACCTTTGTTATTTACCTCTCCTTCTAATTCCTCCTTAACATAATTTCATTGTCTTCTTCTCCTACTCTTTTATCCCTCCTCCTTCTTCTCGTTTAGACCATCATTATGTCTGTTATTCATCGTCGTCGTCGTCGTCGTCATCATTGTTTGTCGTCGTTATTGGCGTGATTGTGTAACTAGCAGTCTTTCACATTGTCTCGAAAGAAAGACAGGAAGAAAGATTCAATTAAAAACAAAACATCAAAGAAGTTTTCACACACACACACACACACATTTATGTCACACACACACACACACACACACACACGCACATCCCTTCACGCACCAATGCACGCACGCACAGTGTGTAATCCACACACACACACCGCGCGGGATACACTTACCCGGGCATCTAATGAAAACTTCGCTGGCAGCTGCCTCTGGTCTAACTGAAATGCACACAAATAGATAAGTGGAAAAATGATGAAAGAATGAGCGACCGAAGAAAGAAAGAATGCATGAGCATTCAATCAATCAGTTATTGTCACACCATCATCAAAGACACATATGCACTAAATAAACCCTTTTTTTTCAAATTCTTGGATTAAGTGTACAGAAATTGTCAACTCATAATTTCTCCATTGTACTGTGATCAATTAATCAATCATCATCATCACTCATCAATCAATTCATCAATCAATGTTCGCCAGACCCCTAAATTCATCCAACAACCCGCGAATCAAAATCAAGTAATCAGCCAATGAAACGTTCAGTCGATCAGTATTCACAGCAACATACATACAGATAATCAGCTGAAATTTAAAGAGAAGATACAGGCCTTGTCTTAAATGTACAGCTGTTGTCAGTTCGACAGTTTCTCCGTAGCACTTCAGCACACAAGTTGAACCATTTATGGTCAAACAACAAATTTCCCATGCGTTCTCTACCCTCCATTTAAATTATGCTGGTAATGTAAACTGTGCTTACTTTATTGACTAGTTCATGTTTCTCTTTAGCGCTTTTAACGGCTCTTTATTTAATTTTTTCTAATCTGGAGCCACCATGAGACTGAAAGGAAGCGGGCAGATTGTCCAGAACCACAAGCGGCATCTGTCCTATGAAAACAGCGGGATCACTCTCGCTGAACGCGATCTCCAACACAGGTTACCTCCCTTGCATATTTCCGAATACCGCCTGTTCTCTCTTCTCTACTGAACAAACGATACAGCATGTCGCTTCTTGTATGGTTCGGAAAAGCAGAGAAGACGGAAGTAAGTCAGGTTAGTTTTGAACTCTTCTGTACCTACTTTACGTTAGTCAGGTTAGTTTGAACCTTTTTTTTTTTTTTTTTTTTTTTCCCCGGCGTTACCTGGTTTACGTTAGTCGAGTTAGTTTGAACTCTTCTTTACCTACTTTACGATAGTCAGGTTAGTTTGAACTCTTCTTTACCTATTTTACGTCAGTCAGGTTAGTTTGAACTCTTCTGTACCTAGTTTACGTTAGTCAGGTTAGTTTAACTCTGCTGTACCTAGTTCACGTTAGTAAGGTTAGTTTGAACTCTGCTGTACTTCAGTGAACGTTAGTCAGGTTAGTTTGAACTCTCCTGTACCTAGTTTACGTCAGTCAGGTTAGTTTGAACTCTTCTGTACCTAGTTTACGTCAATTTATTCTCTACAGGGATGGACTATCCAAGCGTTTTAGCAAGATCCCTGTCACTTCAGTCAGGGATTCACGGCGCCTCTCCCACCCCCTCCTCTGAATCAGTTCCAATGGAAGTCTTGATGGCACTGCAGTGCTTCGCCGCGTTTGTCTTATGTTCGTTATATGAAATGCGAAGAATTCGCGGAAACCCTTTATCTTAAGTAACCTGAATTGTTCACCTTTCCTCAACTGTCGGTGTCCAACTCTGCCATCTGTAGTACTGGCAATGTTGCTTATAGCCCTGCCGACCGCAAAGGGCCATATCAGGGTTCAGCTGTCGCCGCGTTGACGTCCCAACTTACAATATCATTATCACTGTGAGTGGTACATGACATGGAATGCACCACAGAGCTTCTTCACCTTTCAAAGGATAAGAGTGGGGTGTGAAACGAGTGGCCTGTATGCACAGAAGGATGGCAATCTCCAGCAATGGTTTGCCTGTCATCGCCTGTCAGTGTCCAGTTCTGCCATCCATACAGAAGGATGGCTGTCTCCTATGACTACGAGAGGTTCATCTTCAATGGGAGCCGGAACAGCTCAGTTGGTAGAGCATCGGACTTGTAATCTTGGGGATACGGGTTCGCGTCTCCGCCGGGCCGTTTCGGTACAGGGGGATTTTTCCCTCGGAGTTAACGATGGTTCTGACTCCATTCCCCATATAAGTCCTTCGAATGAGACTATAAACCATGGTTCGTGTGTGATCGCACACGCATAACATCTTGCACACACGTAAAATCCCATCGCCAACTTTCGGAAGAGAAGGCCAGTTTCGCCGTTGTATGGATGACACGTTACACATAGCATGCACCTTCCCCAAAGTTGGAGTATTGCTGCCCTTAATGGCGAGATAAAACAAACAAACAAACAAACAAACAAAAACGGTCATACACACGCAAGTGTCAGAATAATCAACTTGATGATTGTGGATTCTCTACGGAAAGAAGGAAGGAAGCAGCCAGACGGGGCCGGGTCTTGTTCCGGCAAGCTTAGTCAGGCCGAGCCTCGTTTTGACCTCGAGGCGTCGTCCTTGGTCAGAACAGAGCCGGGAGACTTACAGTGGTTCTCTCTCTCTCTCTCTCTCTCTCTCCCTCTCTCTCTCTCTCTCTCTCTCTCTCTCTCTCTCGTCAATGTCTGCCCCTTTAGCGTGTTGCTGACTGTTGCGTTTTTAGCATGGAACTCTTCAACCAAGATTGGATTTTTTTCCTGAGCTGGATTTAATTCTCTGAAAACCTGCTCCTTTATCCAGTCTGGTGTGTGTTTTTGTGTGTGTGTGTGTGTGTGTGTGTGTGTGTGTGTGTGTGTGTGTGTGTGGTGTGTGTGTATGTGTGTGTGTGTGTGTGTGTGTGTGTGTGTGGATAGAAGATCGATTCTGATGTGTAGAAACAAGTGAACAAGTTTTGAGTGTTGAAGTTTAAGTTTATTAATTTGATTTTATTCTATTGTATTTTACACTGTATTTATGATGTGATATTGCAGTGTGTCACCACAAAATAATTTTCCTTCATGGGCAAAATACACAACATGTGAACGTGTACATTCATGCATTACTGCCTCCTAACAGCTTGATGTGCACGGCGGAAGTTTGCTGACATAGACAAACAAGGTATTCCGAAATAGACAAAGCATGAATCTGCCAATATCGTTTCGCGAGGTTTCCCATCCATAAAATGACATTTCTTTCCCCTGTTCCTGGCCCTCGTCCTTCTTGTCCCTTATTCTCTGCCCTCCCGTCCTCCTGCCCCCTCTCCCCCTCTCCCCCTCCCCAATCTCTTCCGCCTCTCATGCTCAGGATGACACAGACTGGTGCAGCATCTGTTCCCATAATGTTTCTATTTTTCCCTCCCTCGCCTCCCCCACTCACCACCCTTCTTCTTCCATCCACCACCTTGTATCCCTTCTAGGTCACTGGCGTCCATGCAGGTCAATTCATCTCTCTCACTCTCTCTCTCTCTCTCTCTCTCTCTCTCTCTCTCTCTCCCTCTCTCTCTCTGTCTCCTCTGTTTCCCTCTCTCTCTCTCTCTCTCTCTCTGTCTCTCTTCTGCTGTCTCTCTCCTCCTCTCTCTCTCTCTCTCTCCTCTCTCTCTCTCTCTCTCTCTCTCTCCAGGAGGATACTATAACTTCGTGTCCTTTGATACTTTTGTATCTCCCCCCCCTTCCTTTGTTTCATGTTTTCCATAGTACCACTTCACTTGAACAGACCAAGTAGTAACGAAGTATTCAAGAACCTTCTTTCCTTTCTCAACCCCCCCCCCCCCCCCCCCCCCCCCCTTCCCCCTTGTCTCCCTCGCCCCTAACTTGTCCCTGTCCCTCTCTGCAAGAATCTGAGAGGAGTGGCACCCTGGTCTCAGAATGTTTTCCGGAATCTACTCCCCTTTCCTTCCCACCTCCCTCCCTCTGTTCATCCCAGGACGAGCTTGACTGGTTTTGAGGATGCGGTCGAAAGTCTTTCCCGCCACTGGCGGATTGAAAAGTTATCCTTACAGATCTTTCCAGATGAAAAGATATCCTTACAGATCTTTCCAGATGAAAAGATATCCTTACAGATCTTTCCAGGTGAAAAGTTATCCTTACAGATCTTTCCAGATGAAAAGATATCCTTACAGATCTTTCCAGATGAAAAGATATCCTTACAGATCTTTCCAGGTGAAAAGTTATCCTTACAGATCTTTCCAGGTGAAAAGATATCCTTACAGATCTTTCCAGATGAAAAGATATCCTTACGGATCTTTCCAGATGAAAAGTTATCCTTACAGATATTTCCAGATGAAAAGTTATCCTTACAGATCTTTCCAGATGAAAAGATATCCTAACAGATCTTTCCAGATGAAAAGTTATCCTTATATATCTTTCCAGATGAAAAGATATCCTTACAGATCTTTACGGAGACTGGTTTAAAAGATATCCTTACAGATCTTTACGGAGACTGGTTTAAAAGATATCCTTACAAATCTTTACGGAGACTGACTGGTTTAAAAGATATCCTTACAGATCTTTACGGAGACTGGTTTAAAAGATATCCTTACAGATCTTTAAGGAGACTAGTTTAAAAGATATCCTTACAGATCTTTACGGAGACTGACTCGTTTAAAAGATATCCTCAAGGATCTTTACGAAGACTGACTGGTTTAAAAGATATTCTTACAGATCTTTACGGAGACTGACTGGTTTAAAAGATATCTTTACAGATCTTTCCAGATGAAAAGTTATCCTTACAGATCTTTCCAGATTAAAAGATATCCTTACAGATCTTTCCAGATGAAAAATTATCCTTACAGATCTTTCCAGATGAAAAGATATCCTTACAGATCTTTCCAGGTGAAAAGTTATCCTTACAGATCTTTCCAGATGAAAAGTTATCCATACAGATCTTTCCAGATTAAAAGATATCCTTACAGATCTTTCCAGGTGAAAAGTTATCCATACAGATCTTTCCAGATGAAAAGTTATCCTTACAGATCTTTCCAGATGAAAAGTTATCCTTACAGATCTTTCCAGATGAAAAGTTATCCATACAGATCTTTCCAGATGAAAAGATATCCTTACAGATCTTTCCAGGTGAAAAGTTATCCTTACAGATCTTTCCAGATGAAAAGTTATCCTTACGGATCTTTCCAGAAGAACAGACATCCTTACAGATCTTTCCAGAAACTGATTGGTTTTGAAGACACCCCCAGAGATCTTTTTGGAGACTGACTGGTTTTGAATATGCCCTTACAGATCTTTACAGAGGCTGACTGGTTTTGAAGATGCTTTTACAGACCTTTTTCGCAACTCCCTTCGCTACCCCGACCCCTCTCCTCACCCTCCTCCTCCTCCTCCTCCTCGAGCCTTTTCCCCCCATCCTCTCCATCCCTCGGGATGAAACAGACCAGTGATGCAGGGGCGTCCCCCCCCCCCCCCCCCCCCCCACTGATCATTCTTCCTCTTCCACCATCGCTTCTTCTTTCTTAGTCCCGTACCTCCCCCTACCTCCCCCCCACCTCCCCCCCCCCCCCCCCCCCCCCCCCCTTCCCTCCCTCCCCGTCCATCAAGACCTACTGGTGTTGCAGGTGTTGCGGTATATCCGGCGCTCCGTGTTGATGAGGCCCAGCACGGTGAGGTGAGTGGTCTGACCGCACTCGCAGCTGGCGTTCACCAGACACTCCAACAGTTCCAGACTGGTCCTGCAACCCACAGGTTCTGGTGACTGGCGACACACACACACACACACACACACACACACACACACACACACACACACACACACACACACACACTCTGCCCACACGCTGCAATAGCTGTACTTATAATGTAATATAACAAGGGAACATCTCCTTCAATGCTGCTGGTCACTCAAGAAACGTTTTAACCAGTGTTCTGTGTTTTCCTGCCCTGCTCTCACTGTCATACCATTCGTAATTGTCTAACACTAATGCAAATGCATGTGTATAACAGGGATGTTTCCTTGTTTGTTCTGTGTGTGCTCTGTGCTGTCATGTCTGTTGGGTGATTCCGTGTTGTAAGCAGCATTAGTTTGAAGTTATGGACGTGTAATCATTTCATCATGGGAACGAGAGTTGTCCTACTTGTTTGTTATTTACCGTTCACTCTTCCCTGCCTAATTAAAGATTTCCATCTCAGAGCAAATGCTGCTGGCTTAAAAGAAAAAGGTTTTTCAACCGTGTTTCTTCAACAAGTGTTTTAAGCTGTCTTCTGTATTTCTCTATCATTGCCATACCACTCGTAAGCTTCAAATACCAACGTGACTGCATGTGTATAATTCAAGATGAGATAATTGTTGACGAACATGGTGGTTGTGTACAGCTGTGCATGTTATGTGCGTGTATCAATCTGATCATTTTCACACGATTACTTTTAAACGTACGTTTCTTCGTGTGTGCATCATGTTAATATATTTCTTTTTTTTTTTTTTTTTTAGTTTCTAAAATGAAATATTCCATTCTGAATTAAAAGCGAGGGTGTATCTGAAGCGTCGTCTGTCAGTTAATTACTTTTGATGTGAAGCTACGTACAGTGTCATTTATTTATTTATTCTTTAACTGGTATCCTACCATACATGACATCGGCCCCAAGTCAAGGCCACATATTTCACTATTTCCCGCTAGAAATCCACAACGGCCCAACCAGTACAACACAAACATGTTACACACAGGAATAAAAGCTGACATGCAGTTGTGTAAATTGATACATCCAAAATCAAATGCTAATCAGGTGACCGCTTTATAAACGCAGTGAAGTCACTATACGCCAAATCAATAATGAATAAAAATTCAATATTGTGTAAAACGGCACACATGAAATACGCAGTATAAAGAGTTAACTTTGAACGCAAAGGCACGCCACACTACAACCCCCCCCCTCCCCCCCAAGACAGCAAACAGTGTGAACTGTCCACTAGTGCTATAACCTAATTACAAAACTGTAAAACTGTCATACATCTTAATGTACATTTAAATTTCAGTGACAAAAACACAGCGCGCCCGCGTTTGCACACACACACACACACACACACACACACACACACACACACACACACACACACACACACACACACACGCGCGCGCTAGCGCGCGCACGCACGAACACACAGAAAACAGAAAATAAGAAAGATAAAGAAAAGATTCGAAAGATAAAAGTAAGAGTATAAAAAAATAGGAAAGATAAAGAAAAGACAAAAAGAAGAAAGATAAAGGCAGAAACAATAAAGTAAGATAGAATGATGATAAAGAGATAAAGAAAAGACCTGAAGAATAAAGTGAGACAGAATGAAAATAAGAAACATAAAGAAAGACAAAAAAAAGCAACAACAACAACACAACAACAAAGACAGAATAGAAGTAAGAAAGACGAAGAAAAGACCGAAAGACTTGAAAGTAAGAATCAATTAAAAAAAAAAAAAAAAAAAAAAAAAAAAAAAAAAAAAAAAACCAACAGAAAAGAATAAAGTAAGAGAAAATGAAAGACAAACGGTGAAAAGAAAGAAGGAACACGAAGAAGAAGAAATAAAAAGACGACGACAGAGAAATCCAAAGACTCACTGACAAAACTGAGGCCAGTCTTTCTGGTACAAGGCCACCTCCAAGGCTCTGTCATAGTCATAGTAACAGCTCTCCACCCCCGGGCATACGTCATCCACCTGCTTCACTATGTCCACTGGACAGACCGGCAATCCATCAATCAGTCCATTCCCCCCCATCCTTCCATCCATCCACGCATCAATCAATCTGTCTATTGAACCATCAATTTGAAAGGTCCAGTCCTCCTGGGTATATAACTCCTCTACCTCCTGGATTATGAACGCTGGATAATCGATGGATCGATTAATCAATCAATCAGTCAATCAGTTAATCGACCAGTCCACCGATCGATTAATAATGTTGACAGCGACGTATCCTTCCACCTATGAGCATAGGTTCCCAGCCCATCACATTGAGATTACACGACGATCAGACCACCCATCCA
>JADBJO010008357.1:17500-21523 GCA_016801955.1 Conus betulinus | reverse complement strand
AGTGTGTGAACCGAAATTCAAGGTGGTGTCGTGTATCAACATATTCTTTTTTGTTCATGTCCAGCGCTTGTTCAAGCTATGCATGGCAGGTGGGTTATACGGCAGTGTACGATTTGAAAATGAATTAAGATTCGATGTCCATCTTTACTGGTTTTCTGAACCATCCCTAAATTATCTTAACAAGATGCCTAGAGATCAGGACAACAACAAACAACAACAACAACAATAGTAATACCAGCAGCAAAACGTAGCATTAATCATCACCATCATCATCATCATTAGCACTGCCCGGAGGTTAGGGTTTTACAGGCGTACTGTTGGTCGGTTGGTTTGCAGGACTACCGCAAAACTATGCAAAACTCATCACCCAGTTGAACGAATTTTGTGGTGGGAAAACAGGATTATAGCTTAGGCATCACCCCACCCCCCCCCCCCCCACACACACACACACCTTCTCTCTCTCTTCTCCTCTCTCTCTCTCTCTCTTCTCTCTCTCTCTCTCTCTCTCTCTCTTTAAAGCAAATCTGTGATGTCGATCCAGATCAAACTGCGTATCCCGTACCGTTCAGGCAAACTTCACTCGTTCACGGGGAGTAACTACTTCCAGTTCAGCCAAGCATTGCCTCCCTTAGCGGAAAAAAAAAAATAGGGCTATGGCTCTGTTCACGTTACGATCCGATTATTACAAACTCTTCACAGAAGATGAACACTATGAAGTTGTCGTTCGAAAATTGAAAACTATCCCCCATAAGTAATATGTTTGTAATGGAATATCAAAACATTGTAGTGATGTGAACAATGATTTTGCGTATGCTTCTGTTCAAAAGAAGAAACACTGGGATTATCAACTCCTGCAACAATTACTTCCCCGAACGGTAAAGCAAAACAAAAAAGTTCGCTCTTGAGCTGACTCAAATGGTGGATCCAAGAATCATTCGACTTTGACGGAGGTCTGCGAACTACCGGGTAGTTTTTTCCATTTATAATTATGATTGAAATTTCAAAGCTCAGGCTGCGATCGCTTGTGCGTAAAATAATCATTTATTTTTGTGATGACGGTGCGTTAAAATCAGGGCCTACGTTGTGCTTACATTAAGACACGAAAACGCCGTTTCACAAAAAAACGAACTATATCGTAAGCTACGGTCAGCCGTCGTAATATCCTCTCTGCAGATTACTGTGATAAATCATTGTGTCATGTTTTCTGGTTTTACTTGTAATAATTATGTTCTTCGATAAGTAGAACTCTCGCTCATGCAAAAATGCTGATTCCGCACTGCGCCTGTAACGAGCAGCTTGAGCAAGTTGTGGCGGAACGAATGCTCTGTAGCTTCGTTAGCACCGCTTCTTTCTACGGCATGTGATCATAGGCACTATCTGATGCACAGAGAGAGAGAGAGAGAGAGGAGAGGAGAGAGAGAGAGACGGAGAGACGAGAGAGAGAGAGGAGATAAGAATGCAAAGATGCAAACTGATAGTTATATAAAAAAGTATGTACCTTTTTTTCAAACAAAGATGCCACAGTCTCTCTCTCTCTCTCTCTCTCTCGCTCTCTCTCTCTCTCTCTCTCTCTCTCTCTCTCTCTGCGTGCATCAGATAGTGCTTATGACACATGCCGATGAAAGAAGGGTGCTAAACGGTACAGAGCTTCTTTCCGCCAACACTTGCTCAAGTGCTCGTTACAGGCGCAAGTGCGGAATCAGCATTTTGCATGAGCGAGAGTTCTACTTATCGAAGAACATAATTATTACAAGTAAAACCAGAAAACATGACACAATGATTTATCACAGTAATCTGCAGAGAGGATATTACGACGGCTGACCATAGCTTACGATATATTTCGTTTTTATGTGAAACGGCGTTTTCGTGTCTTAATGTAAGCACAACGTAAGCCCTGATTTTAACGCACCGTTCATCACAAAAATAAATGATTATTTTACGCACAAGCGATCGCAGCCTGAGCTTTGAAATTTCAATCATAATTATAAATGAAAAAGTACCCGGTAGTTCGCAGACCTCCGTCAAAGTCGAATGATTCTTGGATCCACCATTTGAGTCAGCTCAAGAGCGAACTTTTTGTTTTGCTTTACCGTTCGGAGAAGTAATTGTTGCAGGAGTTGATAATCCCAGTGTTCTTTCTTTTGAACAGAACATACGCAAATCATTGTTCACATCACTAGAATGTTTTGATATTCCATTACAAACATATTACTTTTGGGGGATAGTTTTCAATTTTCGAACGACAACTTCATAGTGTTCATCTTCTGTGAAGAGTTTGTAATAATCGTATCGGTAACGTGAACAGAGCCATATCTTTTTTTTCGCTAAGGGAGGCAATGCTTGGCATGAACTGAAGTAGTAGTTACCCCGTGAACGAGTGAAGTTTGCTGAACGGTACGGGATACGCAGTTTGATCTGGATCGACATCACAGATTTGCTTTAAAGAGAGAGAGAGAGAGAGAGAGAGAGAGAGAGAGAGAGAGAGAGAGAGAGAGAGAGAGAGAGAGAGAAGAAGGTGTGTGTGTGTGTGGTTGGGGGGGTGGGGTGATGCCTAAGCTATATCCTGTTTTCCCACCAAAATTCGTTCAACTCGGTGATGAGTTTTTTTTTTTTTTTTTTTGCGTAGTCCTGCTAACAGTCAAAACGACCAACAGACGCCTGTAAAACCCTAACCTCCGGGGCAGTGCTAATGATGATGATGATGATGATGATTAAATGCTACGTTTTGCTGCTGGTATTACTATTGTTGTTGTTGTGTTGTTGTTGTTGTCCTGATCTCTAGGCATCTTGTTAAGATAATTTAGGGATGGTTCAGAAAACCAGTAAAGATGGACATCGAATCTTAATTCATTTTCAAAAATCGTACACTGCCGTATACTCTGTGTCGTCTAGAAACTGTCACTCGTGCCAAACTGTTCCAACCACACCTGCAATGCATAGCTGAACAAGCGCTGACTGAACAAAAAAGAATATGTTATACACGACTACCACCTTGATTCGGTTCACACGTGCCTACAAGGAGAGAGAGAAGGAGAGAGAGAGAGAGAGAGAGAGAGAGAGAGAGAGAGGCGGAGGCGTGGATTAAAAAAAAAACAACAAACAACAAAACAAAGACGTTCAGAACCTATTCTCTGATTCATGTTCTTGCTGTTTAAAGCCCACTTAAGTTCGAGACAAACAAATTAGCTGTTTTAGAGGTCAGCAAAGAAATATTTTCTGGTGAGGCAGCGCCATCATCATTTCCGAGTTTGCATACCATGCAGTCGTCTGATACTCTGACAAATTCAACAATGCTAATTCTCTTTGCTTTCTTTGTTCCTTTCTGTCTGTCTTTCTTCCTTCCTTCCTTCCTTCATTCTTCTTCCTGTTCTTCCTCTCCTCCTTCTCTTTCTCATCCTCGCCCTCCTCTTTGTCCTCCTCCTCCTCTGTCTCTTCTCTTCCTCCTCCTCCTCCTCTTCTTCCTTTTTTTTTTTTCCTTCTTCTTCTCCTCTCCTCCCACTTCATCTTCTTTTTCTTCTTCTCCTCCTCTTTCCTCCTCCTCCTCCTCCTCCTCCTCCTCCTCCTCCTTCTTCTTCTTCTTCTTCTCATCCATCATTTCCTGCCTTTACGTTTTCTGCACCCTCTTCTGCATTACTTCTACTTCTGACGCTACTATTTTCTTCTTCTTCTTCTTCCTCCTCCTCCTCCTTCTTCTTTTTCTTCTTCTTCTTCTTCTCTCTCTGCCGTTGACATATTTCGCCCACATATTTGCAGGTTGGTTTGGCTATTAGCAAAAGTGCATCGGTGGTAGCAGCAGCAGCAGCAGCAGCAGCAGTAGTAGTAGTAGTAGTAGTAGTAGTAGTAACAGCAGCAGCAGCAGCAGTAGTATCAGTAGGAGCAGGAGCAGCCGTAGTAGCAGTGGTAGTAGAAGTAGTATATTCTAGCTATTGTCATTATTGTTATGTGTATGACTAACATCTAATGCAAGGACTGAATCTAAAGAATTGGCAGCAGATGTCGAAAGTTGGGCTGTCCATGGAATTG
>JADBJO010008357.1:0-10000 GCA_016801955.1 Conus betulinus | reverse complement strand
TAATTTTTCACGGTGATTTGATGCAATTACTGTCGAAAGATAATCAATATTTGGTAGCATGAATACGTGGTAAAATAGCTCGCATACGTTCTGATCAGGAAAATGATTCAACCCGTTCCGTTGAATTTCTGTCAGCGGTGAGAAGGTGGAGATGAATGAGGTCCCCACAACACGCCAGCCTGTTTGTCCCTGTAGCGTGCATGGACCAGCATATATGTTACAATGCCTCGTTGATGATGTTGTTACTGCGAGGCGGAGAGGCGAGGGATGTGTGTGTGTGTGTGGGGGGGGGGGGGGGGGGGGGGGGGGGCGAGCGGAGGGGACGGGTATGGGGGGTGAGGTGGGGGGGTGGTGGTGGTAAATGGTGATCTATTTTGAAGATCCTCTTTCTTGTTGTTGTGCCCATTGTGTCGCCCTGCGGGAAGGACGGAGTTGGCTGTTCCCACAGCTTGAAGTGAGACGTCTGTGGGGGAAGTTCAGTGTGACAGGGCCGTCTTGTGAAATTGCGGCTAGTCACGATCCAATTCTCCGTGTACCATAAAAAGGAACAAAGTGCTGGCGTGCACGTGTGTTTGTGTGTGTGTGTGTGTGTGTGTGTGTGTGTGTGTGTGTGTGTGTGTGTGTGTGTGTGTGTGTGTGTGTGTGTGTGTGTGTGTGTGTATAGTGTATAGTGTATGTATGATGTGTGCGTGTGTGTGTGTGTGTGTGTGTGTGTGTGTGTGTGTGTGTATAGTGTATGTATGAGTGTGTGTGTGTGTGTGTGTGTGTGTGTGAGAGAGAGAGAGAGAGAGAGAGAGAGAGAGAGAGAGCACTACGCAACTGTAAAGATGAGTGTGTCCGTGTGTGTGTGTGTGTGTGTGTGTGTGTGTGTGTGTGTGTGTGTGTGCGTGCGCGCGCGCGCGTGCACGGTGTGTGTTTATGTGCGTGTGTGTGCACGCGCCCTTGTTTCTTCCTCTGTGTGTGTGTGTGTGTGTGTGTGTGTGTGTGTGTGTGTGTGAGTGTGTTTATGTGTGCGTGCGTGCGCGCACGTGTGTGTGCGCGCACGTGCGTTTGTGTGTGTGTGTGTGTTTTATGCGTGCGCACGCAAACGCGCGCGTACGCGGCGCGTGTGTGAAATGTTTAAGACCTCATGCGGATGTGTTGGTAATAGGAAGACGGTCTGCACAAGGGATTCTATTGCAGTGACAGACAGCAGACCTCCTATGGCCGTGAGGAGTAGGGTCTCATTGTGGCCATTGTAGGCTCCTTTTACCTGGACAATTGCTATGCATAACCAGAGAAAAAAACTTCCACATTGACCTCATTCGTCTAGTGCATGCCGCTTGAAAAAGTTCAAAAAAAAAAAGGGGGTTAGACTAAGATAGTGTTGTTATGAACAGCGACGCCCTGTAGTTTAGAGAAACCAGCTAGACATCCGCTTCCTTTGACGATTTGCTATTTTGTACGGACGGGCCCACCGAACTTTTTCGTTTGATGTCGGCGTTTCTGTCTTCGTTTATTGACTGAGTAGCATGAAACTTCGGTTTTATGGGACGTGATGTCTTCATCCCGAGGGGTATAATCAATCGATGTCATCCGGAAGTAAAATGCAAACGACATTAGAAATTGTAGTCTTCATCATCAAGAGTGGTGCATTCTACAAAGAGTTACAGAGGAATGTGTCGGGGAAAAGGAAGATTGTGTATGTGCGCTCGGAATATAACAAGGCTTGAAACACGTGCCTTCAAAAATAAATATCCAACGGAGAGAGAGAGAGAGAGAGAGAGAGAGAGACAGACAGACAGACAGACAGAGAGGAGGGTGTGAGGTGGTTGGAAGCGGCTGGGGAGGGGGAAAGGCGATGGTTGGGGGGGGGGGGAGGGGGGGGAATTTTGGCTTTGACAATAATGGTGGAAGGGTTCACATGGAAGTCCCGCGTTGTGCTGTTTTGTGTGCAGAGTACAACAGGACAGCTGGCGACCTGTCGCTGTCTCTGGCTGTTTCGCAACGTGAGTAGCAACCTTTCTGGTTCTTTATTGCCACCTTATCCACCTTACACCCACCCCTCCTTTTTTTTAAAATAGGGAGTCAAAAAACAAAAACAAAAAAAAAAAACGAAGAACAATGTATGTGTGCACCTGCATGCGTGCGTGCATGCAATGGAGTGTAGTTGGATGCATTAGGATGCAAGGTAAATAGGATCTAAATGGGGTTCATTGGTTGATTTCCAACGAACTCACTGACAGCATGTCATTGAGCGACAGCTGAATTAAACGACAACCAGTAAACCCGACAGCGGTGCCTAGCATATAACTGCAAACGAATGCTTCAACCAGCTGCATGAAAGTTTACAGAGTTTGACGCCTTACGTAATTTGACAATTAAAAAAAAATTATGAATCAAACAGACTGAGGTGAGAGACAAAGACGGGGTTTAAACTGACTAGGTTCTTGTGCAGCTTCCGTCTATTTAAAAATCCATTTCATATTCCGTGGAACCAAGATGATTGTTGTCTGAAAGCACAGGGGGCGAAAAGGAAATCTATTTAGAATTATTTTCAGACACTAGTTTCGTCCCCTTGCACCAAAAAATAATAACGTCCTCTCATTGGTAGGAAGAGCCACAGGCATTTTTTTTTTCTCGACTCGGTATCGGGCAGGGTCATCTCTGGTGGGTTGCCTTGCCGCTGACTTTCCTTCTTAGCCCTCCGAGAGCTGGCCACCGCCTGGCCGTGCATGGGGTGGAATTAACGCGCAGGGGCTGGACAGGTTAGAGTGGGATGGAATTGAAGTTCCGGGCCGGTTGGCTGGTTAACTGGCTGGTGGGCTGGCTGGTTGGTTGGCTGGTTAGTTGAAAGATATCATTGTTGATTGATTGCCTGAATGATTGCTGGATACATTTCCTGGTATACTTTCTGTCAAAGATTATCGTTCAGGAGGTAAATGATCGATGTCCAGTTGTGGAGGGCTGTTACCATTGGTATAAGAGATGGATTAACGTTTGAATGGATGGATGGATGGATGGATTGATCGATTGATCGATCGATGGATAGATCGAAGGATGGATGGATGGATAGATAGACGGATGGATGGGTGGTCTGATCGTCGTGTAATCTCAATGTGATGGGCTGGGAACCTATGCTCATAGGTGGAAGGATACGTCGCTGTCAACATTATTAATCGATCGGTGGACTGGTCGATTAACTGATGATTGACTGATTGATTGATTAATCGATCATCATCGATTATCCAGCGTTCATAATCCAGGAGGTAGAGGAGTTATATACCCAGGAGGACTGGACCTTTCAAATTGATGGTTCAATAGACAGATTGATTGATGCGTGGATGGATGGAAGGATGGGGGGGGAATGGAATGATTGATGGATTGCCGGTCTGTCCAGTGGACATAGTGAAGCAGGTGGATGACGTATGCCCGGGGGTGGAGAGCTGTTACTATGACTATGACAGAGCCTTGGAGGTGGCCTTGTACCAGAAAGACTGGCCTCAGTTTTGTCAGTGAGTCTTTGGATTTCTCTGTCGTCGTCTTTTTATTTTCTTCCTTCGTGTTCCTTCTTTCTTTTCACCGTTTTGTCTTTCATTTTCTCTTACTTTATTCTTTTTCTGTTGGTTTTTTTTTTTTTTTTTTTTTTTTTTTTTTTTTTTAATAATTGATTCTTACTTTCAAGTCTTTCGGTCTTTTCTTCGTCTTTCTTACTTCTATTCTGTCTTTGTTGTTGTTGTTGTTGTTGCTTTTTTTTTTGTCTTTCTTTATGTTTCTTATTTTCATTCTGTCTCACTTTATTCTTCAGGTCTTTTCTTTATCTCTTATCATCATTCTATCTTACTTTATTGTTTCTGCCTTATCTTTCTTCTTTTTGTCTTTTCTTTATCTTTCCTATTTTTTTATACTCTTACTTTTATCTTTCGAATCTTTTCTTTATCTTTCTTATTTTCTGTTTTCTGTGTGTTCGTGCGCTGAGCGCGCGCTAGCGCGCGTGTGTGTGTGTGTGTGTGTGTGTGTGTGTGTGTGTGTGTGTGTGTGTGTGTGTGTGTGTGTGTGTGTGCACAAACGCGGGCGCGCGCTGTGTTTTTGTCACTGAAATTTAAATGTACATTAAGATGTATGACAGTTTTACAGTTTTGTAATTAGGTTATAGCACTAGTGGACAGTTCACACTGTTTGCTGTCTTGGGGGGAGGGGGGGGGGGGGTGTAGTGTGGCGTGCCTTTGCGTTCAAAGTTAACTCTTTATACTGCGTATTTCATGTGTGCCGTTTACACAATATTGAATTTTATTCATTATTGAATTTGGCGTATAGTGACTTCACTGCGTTTATAAAGCGGTCACCTGATTAGCATTTGATTTTGGATGTATCAATTTACACAACTGCATGTCAGCTTTTATTCCTGTGTGTAACATGTTTGTGTTGTACTGGTGGGCCGTTGTGGATTTCTAGCGGGAAATAGTGAAATATGTGGCCTTGACTTGGGGCCGATGTCATGTATGGTAGGATACCAGTTAAAGAAAATAAATAAAATGACACTGTACGTAGCTTCACATCAAAAGTAATTAACTGACAGACGACGCTTCAGATACACCCTCGCTTTTAATTCAGAATGGAATATTTCATTTTAGAAACTAAAAAAAAAAAAAGAAATATATTAACATGATGCACACACACGAAGAAACGTACGTTTAAAAGTAATCGTGTGAAAATGATCAGATTGATACACGCACATAACATGCACAGCTGTACACAAACCACCATGTTCGTCAACAATTATCTCATCTTGAATTATACACATGCAGTCACGTTGGTATTTGAAGCTTACGAGTGGTATGGCAATGATAGAGAAATACAGAAGACAGCTTAAAACTTGTTGAAGAAACACGGTTGAAAAACCTTTTTCTTTTAAGCCAGCAGCATTTGCTCTGAGATGGAAATCTTTAATTAGGCAGGGAAGAGTGAACGGTAAATAACAAACAAGTAGGACAACTCTCGTTCCCATGATGAAATGATTACACGTCCATAACTTCAAACTAATGCTGCTTACAACACGGAATCACCCAACAGACATGACAGCACAGAGCACACACAGAACAAACAAGGAAACATCCCTGTTATACACATGCATTTGCATTAGTGTTAGACAATTACGAATGGTATGACAGTGAGAGCAGGGCAGGAAAAACACAGAACACTGGTTAAAACGTTTCTTGAGTGACCAGCAGCATTGAAGGAGATGTTCCCTGTTATATTACATTATAAGTACAGCTATTGCAGCGTGTGGGCAGAGTGTGTGTGGTTGTGTGTGTGTGTGTGTGTGTGTGTGTGTGTGTGTGTGTGTGTGTGTGTGTGTCGCCAGTCACACCAGAACCTGTGGGTTGCAGGACCAGTCTGGAACTGTTGGAGTGTCTGGTGAACGCCAGCTGCGAGTGCGGTCAGACCACTCACCTCACCGTGCTGGGCCTCATCAACACGGAGCGCCGGATATACCGCAACACCTGCAACACCAGTAGGTCTTGATGGACGGGGGGGAAGGTGGGGGGGGGGGGGGGGGGGGGGGGGGCGGTGGGGGGGGAGGTAGGGGGAGGTACGGACTAAGAAAGAAGAAGCGATGGTGGAAGAGGAAGAATGATCAGTGGGGGGGGGGGGGGGGGACGCCCTGCATCACTGGTCTGTTTCATCCCGAGGGATGGAGAGGGATGGGGGGAAAAGGCTCGAGGAGGAGGAGGAGGAGGAGGTGAGGAGAGGGGTCGGGGTAGCGAAGGGAGTTGCGAAAAGGTCTGTAAAAGCATCTTCAAAACCAGTCAGCCTCTGTAAAGATCTGTAAGGGCATATTCAAAACCAGTCAGTCTCCAAAAAGATCTCTGGGGGGTGTCTTCAAAAATCAATCAGTTCTGGAAAGATCTGTAAGGATGTCTGTTCTTCTGGAAAGATCCGTAAGGATAACTTTTCATCTGGAAAGATCTGTAAGGATAACTTTTCACCTGGAAAGATCTGTAAGGATATCTTTTCATCTGGAAAGATCTGTATGGATAACTTTTCATCTGGAAAGATCTGTAAGGATAACTTTTCATCTGGAAAGATCTGTAAGGATAACTTTTCATCTGGAAAGATCTGTATGGATAACTTTTCACCTGGAAAGATCTGTAAGGATATCTTTTAATCTGGAAAGATCTGTATGGATAACTTTTCATCTGGAAAGATCTGTAAGGATAACTTTTCACCTGGAAAGATCTGTAAGGATATCTTTTCATCTGGAAAGATCTGTAAGGATAATTTTTCATCTGGAAAGATCTGTAAGGATATCTTTTAAATCTGGAAAGATCTGTAAGGATAACTTTTCATCTGGAAAGATCTGTAAAGATATCTTTTAAACCAGTCAGTCTCCGTAAAGATCTGTAAGAATATCTTTTAAACCAGTCAGTCTTCGTAAAGATCCTTGAGGATATCTTTTAAACGAGTCAGTCTCCGTAAAGATCTGTAAGGATATCTTTTAAACTAGTCTCCTTAAGATCTGTAAGGATATCTTTTAAACCAGTCTCCGTAAAGATCTGTAAGGATATCTTTTAAAACCAGTCAGTCTCCGTAAAGATTTGTAAGGATATCTTTTAAACCCAGTCTCCGTAAAGATCTGTAAGGATATCTTTTAAACCAGTCTCCGTAAAGATCTGTAAGGATATCTTTTCATCTGGAAAGATATATAAGGATAACTTTTCATCTGGAAAGATCTGTTAGGATATCTTTTCATCTGGAAAGATCTGTAAGGATAACTTTTCATCTGGAAATATCTGTAAGGATAAACTTTCATCTGGAAAGATCCGTAAGGATATCTTTTCATCTGGAAAGATCTGTAAGGATGTAAGGAATCTTTTCACCTGGAAAGATCTGTAAGGATAACTTTTCACCTGGAAAGATCTGTAAGGATATCTTTTCATCTGGAAAGATCTGTAAGGATATCTTTTCATCTGGAAAGATCTGTAAGGATAACTTTTCACCTGGAAAGATCTGTAAGGATATCTTTTCATCTGGAAAGATCTGTAAGGATATCTTTTCATCTGGAAAGATCTGTAAGGATAACTTTTTCAATCCGCCAGTGGCGGGAAAGACTTTCGACCGCATCCTCAAAACCAGTCAAGCTCGTCCTGGGATGAACAGAGGGAGGGAGGTGGGAAGGAAAGGGGGAGTAGATTCCGGAAAACATTCTGAGACCAGGGTGCCACTCCTCTCAGATTCTTGCAGAGAGGGACCAGGGACAAGTTAGGGGCGAGGGAGACAAGGGGAAGCACGGGGGGGGGGGGGGGGGGGGGTGAGAAGGAAAGAAGGTTCTTGAATACTTCGTTACTACTTGGTCTGTTCAAGTGAAGTGGTACTGATGGAAAACATGAAACAAAGGAAAGGGGGGAGATACAAAAGTATCAAAGGACACGAAGTATAGTATCCTCCTGGAGAGAGAGAGAGAGAGACTGAGAGAGAGAGAGTTGGAGAGAGGAGAGAGAGAGAGACCGCAGAGAGAGAGGAGACACAAACGGAGAGAGAGTGAAACAGAGGGAAACAGAGAGACAGATAGGACAGAGGAGAGAGAGAGAGAGAGAGAGAGAGGAGAGAGAGAGAGAGAGAGAGAGAGAGATGAATTGACCTGAATGACATGGACGCCGCCAGTGACCTAGAAGGGATACAAGGTGGTGGATGGAAGAAGAAGGGTGAGTGGGGGAGGCGAGGGAGGGAAAAATAATAGAAACATTATGGGAACAGATGCTGCACCAGTCTGTGTCATCCTGAGCATGAGAGGCGGAAGAGATTGGTGGGGGGAGAGGGGAGAGGGGGCAGGAGGACGGGGAGGGCAGAGAATAAGGGACAAGAAGGACGAGGGGCCAGGAACAGGGGAAAGAAATGTCATTTTATGGATGGGAAACCTCGCGA
Organism: Conus betulinus; assembly: GCA_016801955.1. NCBI lineage: Eukaryota > Metazoa > Mollusca > Gastropoda > Neogastropoda > Conidae > Conus > Conus betulinus. The sequence goes on along the minus strand of JADBJO010008357.1, from coordinate 2,095 downwards.
AACGATATTGGCAGATTCATGCTTTGTCTATTTCGGAATACCTTGTTTGTCTATGTCAGCAAACTTCCGCCGTGCACATCAAGCTGTTAGGAGGCAGTAATGCATGACTGTACACGTTCACATGTTGTGTATTTTGCCCATGAAGGAAAATTATTTTGTGGTGACACACTGCAATATCACATCATAAATACAGTGTAAAATACAATAGAATAAATCAATTAATAAACTTAAAAGTTCAACACTCAAAACTTGTTCACTTTCTACACATCAGAATCGATCTTCTATCCCCACACACACACACACACACCACACACACATCACACACACACACACACACACACACACACACACACACACACACACACACACACACACACACAAAACACACACCAGACTGGATAAAGGAGCAGGTTTTCAGAGAATTAAATCCAGCTCAGGAAAAATCCAATCTTGGTTGAAGAGTTCCATGCTAAACGCAACAGTCAGCAAACACGCTAAAGGGGCAGACATTGACGAGAGAGAGAGAGAGAGAGAGAGAGAGAGAGAGAGAGAGAGAGGGAGATGAGAGAGAACCACTGTAAGTCTCCCGGCTCTGTTTCTGACCAAGGACGACGCCTCGAGGTCAAAACGAGGCTCGGCCTGACTAAGCTTGCCGGAACAAGACCCGGCCCCGTCTGGCTGCTTCCTTCCTTTCTTTCCGTAGAGAATCCACAATCATCAAGTTGATTATTCTGACACTTGCGTGTGTATGACCGTTTTTGTTTTTGTTTGTTTGTTTGTTTGTTTTATCTCGCCATTAAGGGCAGCAATACTCCAACTTTGGGGAAGGTGCATGCTATGTGTAACGTGTCATCCATACCAACGGCGAAACTGGCCTTCTCTTCCGAAAGTTGGCGATGGGATTTTTACGTGTGTGCAAGATGTTATGCGTGTGCGATCACACAGAACCATGGTTTATAGTCTCATTCGAAGGACTTATATGGGGAATGGAGTCAGAACCATCGTTTAACTCCGAGGGAAAATCCCCCTGTACCGAAACGGCCGGCGGAGACGCGAACCCGTATCCCCAAGATTACAAGTCCGATGCTCTACCAACTGAGCTGTTCCGGCTCCCATTGAAGATGAACCTCTCGTAGTCATAGGAGACAGCCAGCCTTCTGTATGGATGGCAGAACTGGACACTGACAGGCGATGACAGGCAAACCATTGCTGGAGATTGCCATTGCACCTTCTGTGCATACAGGCCACTCGTTTCACACCCACTCTTATCCTTTGAAAGGTGAAGAAGCTCTGTGGTGCATTCCATGTCATGTACCACTCACAGTGATAACTTGTAAGTTGACGTCAACGCGGCGACAGCCCTGATATGGCCCTTTGCGGTCGGCAGGGCTATAAGCAACATTGCCAGTACTACAGATGGCAGAGTTGGACACCGACAGTTGAGGAAAGGTGAACAATCCAGGTTACTTAAGATAAAGGCTTTCCGCGAATTCTTCGCATTTCATATAACGAACATAAGACAAAGCACTGCAGTGCCATCAAGACTTCCATTGGAACTGATTCAGAGGAGGGGGTGGGAGAGGCGCCGTGAATCCCTGACTGAAGTGACAGGGATCTTGCTAAAACGTGGATAGTCCATCCCTGTAGACAATAAATTGACGTAAACTAGGTACAGAAGAGTTCAAACTAACCTGACTGACGTAAACTAGGTACAGGAGAGTTCAAACTAACCTGACTAACGTTCACTACGTACAGCAGAGTTCAAACTAACCTTACTAACGTGAACTAGGTTACAGCAGAGTTCAAACTAACCTGACTAACGTAAACTAGGTACAGAAGAGTTCAAACTAACCTGACTGACGTAAATAGGTAAAGAAGAGTTCAAACTAACCTGACTATCGTAAAGTAGGTAAAGAAGAGTTCAAACTAACTCGACTAACGTAAACCAGGTAAAAAAAAAAAAAAAAAGGTCAAACTAACCTGACTAACGTAAAGTAGGTACAGAAGAGTTCAAACTAACCTGACTTATTACATGTACCCGCATAATTTCCAAAATATAAAAAGCCACGATTTTGAAATTGGGAACAGATTTAAT
>JADBJO010008356.1:90889-93389 GCA_016801955.1 Conus betulinus | reverse complement strand
GGTCAGAGACAGGTGGAGGGGAGAGGGAAAAGGAGGTGTGAGAGAGGGGTGGCAGGCATACACAGGTAAAGAAGAAGAGAGAGAGAGAGAGAGAAGGAAGGAATGAAGGGAAACAGGAAGGGAACGGAGGGGGAAAAGCAGGGGGTGGGGAATGAGAAATACTCAGAGAGAGTCACACACACACAACACACACACACACACACACACACACACACAGTGAGAGAGAGAGAAGAGAGAGAGAGAGAGAGAGAGAGAGAGAGAGAGAGAGAGAGAGAAGACAGACAGACAGAAAACAGGCAGACAAGCAGACAAACAGACGACTGACAGACTAATAGACAAAAATAAACAAACAGACAGAGAGACAGACAGATAGACAACAGCACTGAAAATAATCGAGTAGCATAAACGTCCTAATGCTCCGTTTAAAAGGCCACCGTTAAAATCATCACTGAATACCAGCTTGTGCCTCTCTATTCCATGCAATAAATGGAACACCAGAACAATTTTAGCAGATTGTTTAGCAGATGCAGAGCTGGGCATTAAAAGATTAGAAGAAGATTAATTTAAAGGGCAAAACGTATTTCGCCAAGTTCATTATCTTCAAAGAACGCGTGGAAGGATGACATCAGCACCATCCTTGAAATAAACCAAAGGGGAACAGGAAAAAAAAATAATATAAAAGAGAAAAAAGACAGATAGACAGACGGACGACGGACGGACGGACAGACGGACCGATGGATAGACGGATAGACGGACAGACAGACAAACAGACAGATCAAGAGAACTGAAGAGAGAAACAAAAAAGTAGAAATATTATCTCAGTTTCGTATTTTCACATTCTTCTTCACTTCAAACAGACTGGGAAAGAATGGAAACAAGAAAGGGTGATAGACAAACATACAGATAAATGATAAAGAAACGAAAGAAAGGGGAAGGAAAAGGAGACATATAGAAGGAAGCGAGGTTTTGTTCTTGTGCATTCATGTTGTTGACTTGAATCAAATGAAGGAAACAAAAAGAAGACAGAAACATTGAAACAAAACTAGAGACGACAAATAAATAGCCGTTCCTATACACTCAAAGTTTCCCCGTACATTCTTCTTAATGTTTTGAGTGTTTATCTATTTGTGTGTTTGCATGTTTGTTTGTTTGCTTGTTCGTTTGTTTGTTTATGGAAGTTATATATTTCTACCTCAGAATCCACAAATCTCTCTCTCTCTCTCTCTCTCTCTCTCTCTCTCTGAACAAAAGACACCAAAACATCTCTTCTCTACTTCAACGTTGTGCCATGCGTTTTAGTTTCTAAAGGCTAAAAAAGTAACCAAACACACACACACACACACACACACACGCACGCACGCACGCACGCACGCACGCACGCACGCACGCACGCACGCGCGCACACACACACATACACACATACACACACAAAACCATGACAATTTTGATGTAAGGATTACTCCTAAACATTAACAGACTGTGCATAATTGATAACTGACCCTTCTAGATTGAAAGAAGGCAACTCTCTTCGATCGTAACCAGAGTCGAAAAGCATCATATGTGATTTCTCTGGAGACAAAGTTAAACCATTTTGAATCATAAAACCATTTATATTATCAAGTTCTCTTTGATACAATTTTTTAGTGTAATTTAGCGATCTCGTTGGAGTGCGTTTTTTCATAGTCACTTTCATCCATATGCAGATATCATCAGCATATTGAACCAATTCAACATGATTAGACACAGATGATGGTAGGTCATGCGTTAAAATATTGAAAAGTATTGGTGCTACTACTGATCCTTGTGGAATTCCCATATGAAGTGGTTTTAATTTTGAGTAAGTGTGTCCTATTTTGGTCTGAATTGATCTATCTGCTAGAAAAGTCTTGAAATAATTATACATGCAACCTGATATAAGCCAATGGATTTTAATTTATAAAGTAGTCTAGAATGCCATACTTGATCGTATGCTTTTTTGATATCAAAGAAAGTAGCCAGAGCATTTAGAATACGTAATGATGAAAGCTAAAAAGAGTCTGAACTTCCTAAAAATTGTCAGCAAACAACAGTGGGGACAAGACATTTCCACTCTTATACATCTAGTAACAGCACTTATTCGTTCAAAGTTAACATATGCCCAAGAGGTATTCTTCTCTGCCCCAAAATACCTTTTAAAAAAAATGCAAAGTATAGACAGTAAAGCCTATAAAAACTTGCCATTGGAGTTCCAGTATATACATCTTCATTAAAAACATATGCTGAAATTGGTATATTACCTTTTGAAGAAAATATGAAACTTGCATCATCTAAATATGTCCTAAGGAGTACATCAGTTCCAAATTCAAATTATGATGAAGTGTGCGTAAAATCAGACACGGATTTTCCCAAAGAGAGCAAAGTCGGTTGCCTCTTTAGAAACAATAGGCACTTTCACTTATGACATTTTTCAAGAGTCAGGAATCAATAAGAAAGATATATCATCTCGTGTACTGTTCACTGC
>JADBJO010008356.1:80889-88389 GCA_016801955.1 Conus betulinus | reverse complement strand
GCACAATGAAGACATGACATCAGTCAATGGGGGGAGGAGAGAGAGAGAGAGAGAGAGAGAGAGAGAGAGAGAGAGAGAGAGAGAGGGAGAGAGAGAGAGAGAGAGAGAGAGAGAGAGAGAGAGAGAGAGGACTTTTTTTTTGTTTGTTGTTTTACCATAAAAACTGTAACGGTCTACCAGTCACTGGAGTAAAAGTCGACAAACGAGCAGGTGTCTTTCGTGCGCTTATCTGTGCAGTAATCACAAAGATGTAACATATCATGACAGAGGATGTGTTTAACAACATCTATAGCTAGTTTAGTTTAATGATTTGACTCGTCAGGTGACTACTGAAACTTGAACAGCAAATCAAATGGTCCGGACGCATCTGTGTGAAGGGGAAGAACGAAAAGCTGATATGAGCGAAGTAGGGGTAGTAAGGGTGAGAGAGAGAGAGAGAGAGAGAGAGAGAGAGAGAGAGAGAGAGAGAGAGAGAGAGAGAGAGAGAAATAGACATCTAGAGACAGACAGACAGACTGACTGAGAGACACACAGATGGACAGACAGATACAGGCAGATAGACAGACAGACAGACAAACACACAGAGTGGAAACCAAAAAACAAACCAAGAGATAGAGTGAGAGAGAGGGAGACAAGGGGGGGGGGGGGGGGGGAAAAAGAGGAGAAGATAGACAGACAGGCAGACAAAGAGAGCCATACACAGATATATACCAAGAGAGGGGGCCTGAGAGAGAGGCAGACAGACACAGACACATAGAGACAGAGACAGACAGACGGACAGAGAGTGAGCACAAAATATAACACCGGAGACAGCAACAAAAGCACAATTAGCGACAACGTCTTAACCTTCTCTTGATGAAGCTGCAATAGAAAGCTACCTAACATCTTCTGCCTCTCCAGTCCATTCAGGTGTATGAGAGCAGCACAGTGTGGGCAGGCTGTTTACCAGGAAGGCGTGAGAATAGCCAGGGTGCACAGAAAAAGATCAGAAATATGATTAATTCAAAGCAGAAGCGTACTGACCGAGTCCGTCATCTTCAAAAAAAACACTTGGACAGACGACACCACTGTGCTCTTAAGTTACTTAAAGCAAATTAGGAGAGAGGAGAGAGAGAGAGAGAGAGAGAGAGAGAGAGAGAGAGAGAGAGAGAGAGAGAGAGAGAGAGAGAGAGAGAGAGAGAGAGAGAGAGAGAGAGAGAGAGAGAGAGAGAAAACTCGAAACTCGAAATCTTTAATGAGGGTGAATAGATAAGCTGGAAGCTTTTTTACACTATGCCCTCAAAAATAACAATAAACAAAAAGGAATAATTACATCAACTGACAAAATTAAACACAGCAATAAGAAAAAAAAACTACATTTTTAAAATAGAAAATAGTAAGCAATCTCACTATAACGTATTACACACACACACACACACACACACACACACACACACACACACACACACACACACACACACACACACATACACACACACACACACACACACACACACACACACACACACACACACACACGCACGCACACGCACGCACACGCGAGCACACACACACACACACACACACACACACACACACACACACACACACACACACACACACACACAAAAACTGGACATACATAAACATCACATAGGCATACATAAACATTTCATAAGTCAATCATGTCATATGGTTTATACCACAGCCGACCACGAACGAAGGCCAACTCAGGGCTGCTACAACTTGTTTGTGTCAAAAGGAATATCAAACTGGGAGAATATACAGTTAAGTGAAACGTAATTTACAAATGGTCTATAAGGTATTTGAAATATGCTTTTTTAAACGATGCTTTAAACGAGAGAGAGAGACAGAGACACAGAGAGAGAGAGAGTTTTGCTGCGGAGTGTGTTGGGGACGTGACAGTGAGGAGTTGGTGGGTGGTATGTCCATCCACAGCCACTGGCAAAAAAACACCATCTCACACAAGCAACAGACAGCTGAAAGCTCTGTGGGACCAGACAGTCGTCTGACCAGCTTGTCACCCCTGTCAGGTGTCTGCCTCCGATTAGACTAAGACTGTCTGCTGGCTTTTTCTCTGCTAATCCACACCAGGTTGCTTCCTTGTTTTCCTTGTGTCGTATTTCTTTTCGTTTCGCCTCCTTGTTCGGTGTCTAGACCATATTTCACTACTTTTCAGAGTATTTTGTTTGCTTCGTTTAATGTTCTGTCCGTACTTTTTTAGTTCGGTTTTGTGTTACTTTATGAAGAGCAGACTCTCTCTCTCTCTCTCTCTCTCTCTCTCTCTCTCTCTCTCTCTCTCTCTCTCTCTCTCTGCCTACATACCAGTCCCTCTGTTGCTGCTTGTCAGTCTGTGTCTGTGTATCCCTATCCTCAGTCTCTCATCCATTTTCGTCCCTTCCCAAGAAGAGAAAAAAACGTGGCGGCACAGGTGGGAATAGGGAGGCTGGAGAGAGAGAGAGAGAAAGCGAGACAGACAGACAGACAGACAGAGAGGGGGTGAAGTGAGAGAGAGAGAGAGAGAGAGAGAGAGAGAGAGAGAGAGAGAGAGAGAGAGACAGACAGACAGACAGACAGACAGATAGGCAGACAAAGAGAAGGATGCAACATAACAGCAAAAAAGTCATAGCGTGCTGTTTGAAAGGCTGCAATTAAAGTGATCTCTAAATAACAGCGTATGCCTCTCTATCCAGTGCATTAATGGAGGAACAGGACAATGTTAGCATATTGTTTACAATGTGCGGGCTTGTGCATAAAAAGGATTAGACGTAGGATTAGTTAAAAGGAAAAAAAAAAATGTATTGAACGGGTTTGTTATCTTCAAAGAATATTTGAAAGGATTATATAATCGCCTAGTTCTGATAAATCAAGTTCTGAAAAACAACAACAAACAACAACAACAACAAAAAAACGGAGAGAGAGAGAGGCTTCAGATGGTTTATCGTTGACACATTGTGTCCATATAATCGAGTGAGTTTTATATAAATATCATTCTGGAGCTTTTATTCTGTTAGACGTCATTACACACAGACTATCAGAATATTTAAAAGACTCTCTCTCTCTCTCTCTCTCTCTCTCTCTCTCTCTCTCTCTCTCTCTCTCTCTCTCTCTCTCTCAACAAAATAGGAAAGTAATACGTGAGTGCGCAAGCGTTCATACACAAATACATGCACGCAAGCAAGCACACTTGCACACACAATCAGAGAATTTTGGCAAGAAAACGGGAGTTGTCACATGAAAAAAAACATTTCATGGAATGGATTCACCCATAGTCACATGTGAAATGACGGTGATCCAACACGCTGCTGCGAGGTTTGAAGGTATGAAAAATAAACTTGCCTCATTCACTGTGAGTAATCGATTAGTGGCATTGAGAATGGATATTTTTTTTTTTGCGTTCTGTAACACAACAAATTGAAATCTGATAGATATTTGTTTTCATAGGTCGTTATAAATCGGACAGAAGAACAAAAAAAAACGGTTTCATTTTCTGGAAAGATTAGACAAAACGGACTTTGTAACACGTCGATATCTTCTTGTTTGTATCTATATCTGTTACAATTCAGATCTGTTCTTCCCAAGCGAAATTTAGTGTACATGTTTCTAACGTAATGAGGAGTGACAACATCGAAATAGTTTGTTCACGGCTTTTAAAACTACAGTCAACTTCGTAACGGTTGCTGTCAGATAGTTTTCAGGACCAGTTTTGTTGAGCACAACCAGCCAATCGTTGCTTAAATTCCTTCAGAAAACCTTCTCTGTGTCCGACAGCCTGTGAATACCATACATGCCCAAAACCATTCACGCACACTTTAGTGTCCCACATTTCCTTTCTCACTCGTCCATGTCTTTCAACATTTGATGAGTCATGGTAGACAGTCTGGAGTCAAAGTAAGGCACAGAGTCAAAGCCAATAAAGAACACACCGTCCTGAAGCTTGATCAATGAGCGGAAAGCGATCAAAGCTCGCCATACACCATTAGATTTGGTGTGCGGAGAGCTACATTCAACAACCGTTTATGTGTAAATAAATGTACTTTTTCAAACCCTTCTATTTCATCAGTACCCCCAATTTCCGACGCATACAACAGCATTGGTACAATCTGGGCGTCAAAGAGCTGAAAAAATATTTTTGGGTCAGTACAATTGATTTTCCACATGGTTCTAAATATGTTTAAAACACATTTCTTTGCTTTTCTAATCATGTCTTCGACAGACAATGCACCGCTCAGTCGAGTGTGAAGTTGAGGCCAAGGTGTTTGTAAACGTTTACTACTTCAACATCTTGAGTTTCATAGTTCCAATTTTCATGTTACGACCAATGGCCCGCCTTTCTGAACACTATCATTTTTGTTTTACTGAGGTTCACCATGTATATATAACATGTTTCACATAACATATAGAGCATAACATATACACCCCAAACCATCTCCACCATTCAGACATGCATACTCACAGACACATGCACATGTGGACAATCCATATGCACCTGTTTTTACAGGATTTTCCACCCCCACCCCCAACCCCACCCACACCCCTCACTCCCGCGGGGTTCATTTCCCTCATACACACCCTCAAGCGCCCTCTTCCAAGCATATGAGTCCTCCTCTACCATTCGCTCCCTTTCTTTTTCTCTATTTCTATTTCTATTTCTGTTTGCCTTTTCCCTCTCTCTCTTTTTCCTTTTCCCCATTTCACACACACACACACACACACACACACACACAACACACACACACACACCTTTAAGCACACATTTGTCCGTTTACGTATATGTGTTCATACGTCAATCCTATATGTATTTGTTTGTCTTTCATTTGATGTCATCAGTCGTGAAGACAGTCTATGGCCGAAACGTTGAAGATTTTTGTTGCTTTTGTTGTTTGTTTGTTTGTTTTTCTATTTTCAAATCTTCTGAGCATCCTAAAAGATATAGGTTGTACTGAGGTTTATTTTCTGTCCGAGTTCTGCAGTTATTACAGATAAATTGTTTAGCTGTGTTTGAAGGCCACTCGGGCCGGACGACAACAAAGCAATATCATCAGCAAACATTAGCAAAACCAACTCAGTAGTGTAAGGTCTACGCTGGAAGCCATGTTTGCCATTTATTGATTATATAAGCAGCTGATTCATTAATGATAAAAGAAAAAAGTATTGGAGAAGCCTAACAGCCCTGCTTAAGTCCTCGAAGGCATTTAAAAATCGTAGATATAATCAGATTGTCTCTAACGCAAAATTTTTTACAGAGTTGTACATTGCTTGGAGCGCTGAAAGCATTTTACCAGCAATTCCGATTTTTAATCAAATATTCCACAGCACATGTCTCTTGACTGTGTCGAACGCCTTCTGAAAGCGTACAAAGGCTACACAAGTCTTTCTGTTTACAGTGAAATGTTTCTGAACTAAGGCATGTAATATGAAAATGTCGATTGTTGAATAATCTTTGCGGAAAACAGCCTGTGTTTTTCAGATATAATACTGTATGTATTTGCCCAGTCTGTCAACCTCTTATTTGGTATATAAGTACATCATTTACTGAGGCAAGATAAAAGAGCCATAGCACGATAATTATTGGGATTGTTTATGTCAAATTGTTATGTAGTGCAAAGATTATATCTTTCGACCATTCACTGGGATACGTACCCTTAGAAAACAATGCATTAAAATACTTTCTCAAAAAAGGGGACACTCGTGTTCTGCGAGACGTTTACAAGTTCATTTATTAACCCATGACGTCCTGCTGCTCTTCCTGATTGAGCAGGTTTTACAGTTTCTTTTACTTTTAATTCTGTTATATCAATATTTAGGCAATCAAAAATATTGTCAGCGCCGTTACGTTCTGGCTCAGAAATATGGCGATCGTGTTGTTCAGCACTCTCATTTAAAAGTTTAGAAAAGTGACGAAATCAGTCTTCTTTTGTTATGTTATTTTGAGTCTGGTTTTACGCTTTTTTATTTCTTTATTTCTTTCCAGAATGTCTGCGAATTATGTCAATAGTTGATATGCCTATCTGCAGCTTCGTTTTTGAATTCTTTTTCCTCGATTCTAAGAGCAGGTTTGTACGTTTTCCATTCCTGTACATATGGTCGTCTGTTCTCTGGTTTTTTTTTAAATTCTTTTAAAGATTCTGAAAGCTTTTCTTGCGTTCTTCTTTGACAGGTGACAATCTCTGTCGAACCAGGGGTTACTTTGTTTAGGAGTGGGTGCATCACGTTTAGGACTGTTGGGACAAATCCGCTTAGTCATACACATTACAGCATCTTTAATAGCACACGTAAAAGTGTCCAAAGCATCATCATCTTTTTTTTGTTCAATCTCAACAGTGGCTTCTGCTATTCAGTCAGAAAAGCCAGGAGAAGAACAGGTTTCAGTAAGTGTATGTACTTCATCTGGATTCCATACTAGTTTATCAAGAGAACAAATGGGGCTGTCACATATGCTATCTTCATCATTTTCTAAAAGCATACGGTTTACTGAGAGCACATGGGGCACATGTATCGACTCGACTCTCTCTTCTACTACCAAATCTGTACACAGTGAAGCAAAGTCCAGAGAAAGCGATACAGCAACCATTTCCACCTGCACCACTAAGACTCGGAGAAACACATGTACATTGCTTTGATGCATCGGGGTAACAGAAGCGGTTTAAGATCAACAGTTCATAACAGACTTCACAAATCTAAGAGGTGTCCACCAAAGGGAATAAGAACCAAGTATTCTGACTGAAGGTTATTAACAAATAATGCAGAGTAGTCATTTAACAGGTTTTCCGGTTCAATCTGAAATACATCAAGATTGGGTTGAAGGTTAGCTGTTGCTGCTGCTAAAAAATCTCCACAAAGTAGAAAAAGAGCGTCACCAAATTGCTCCGCATTATCTGCAAGACACTGCACGATTTCAAACAAGTGACATTTACGTTGCACATAATTATAGAACTATTAGAAGAGAGTCGATGGAAGGCAGTAACAAGCCACAAGAAAAAACGTCACTGTTAGTTTCAAAGAGTGATTTATTCAATTTTAGAACTACAATGTGGTCGTATGAAATATCATCTCGTGACACAAAGTCACCATATTCTTTGCGTATCAAAGAGATAGTACCACCACTACTTCTACCTCGACAAGAAATTTTCACAGCAGGAAAGGAAAAACATGAAAAAAGCTGACCAGCAATCTGGAGGGGGGGAAAACGAACTGTTAAGAAAATTTCAAATAAGCACATAAACGTATTGACGTAATTGGAAATGAAATGAGGCAGGGAACAGTAAACAATAAACAGTAAACAATACTCCCATAAGGAAACCTAACACAGATTAAATTTTATTCAAGACTGGTCTGCGTTTGTTTTCCCCCACTATTAGATTGTTCGTCTTTGTATTTGTCTGACTTTATTCAAGTTTAAAAGGCTGTGCCAGTCTTGAATAAAAGTTACTCTGTGTTAGGTTTCCTTATGGGAGTATTGACGTAATTTAAGAAATCCGGGTCGCAAAATGTGTTCCC
>JADBJO010008356.1:73389-75889 GCA_016801955.1 Conus betulinus | reverse complement strand
CTCAAGAAATTACAGTGAGAAGCAGAGGTTTGCTGTCGCCTCAAAGCCGACGACAGTGAAAAAAATTGTCTCCTGGGCGGGGACGTCAGACAGTGGCGGTTGCTGTAGCCTCAGAGCCAACAAGAAGAACTGTCTCCTGGGTGGGGATGGTAGACATCAAGACGTGCCTGTTAGAGCCCAGACAGGGAGCTGCCAGACAACGGTGTGGGGTGTTTGCAGCCAGAGAAGACCTGTGGGAGAGGCCGACAGGAGCCCTTTCCGTGGAGAGGGTGAAGTGCAGTGGAGTCCGGGAGACTCGGTGTGAGGGTACAACTCGAGCTATGTTGCCAGTATCCCCTAACTGGGATTTGGCTAATCAGGAGAGGACACAACAGTGTGGCAGCTTCAGTGATCATAGTCGCACAGTATGATGAGAGAGAACACACTGTCAACCAAGGAATGCTGGCAAGTTATGGACGTTTTATTTGTTCTTACGTTTATAAGTGTGCGACCAGAATAGTGGAGTGTTGTCTTTCCTGGTAAGTAAGAATAACCAAAGAACAGGGGATGCGATTATGCGATGATCTGTATGATGTTTACATTTTTGTATGATACGGAAATGTGTGTTGTGTAGTGATGGGTGGTGGGGCTCAGGGTCAAGTTAAATAAAATTTGATTATTTTCTGTGAAATGTTATTGGTTTTCCGTCACCTTTGTGCGGGCCCGATGTGAGTGACAGCGTGTGTGTGCCTATGCAAGATCGCATTTTGGTTGTGAAAGGGGTAACTGCTTCTGTCTATACCTCCCTGCATCCTTGCATATGATAATCATATTATGATAACGGGGGGAACATCGGAGACCCGTTACACTCTGGCTCCCACTCGCACCTTCTCATGTATTTTTTTCTTCTCTGCCTTTCGCCCAACTCTGGGGGGAGAGGTCTAGTGAGAGCACAGGCTTGTGAGGGCTGTACAAGATTGCTCCCATTAGTTTCGGCAGTTGAGGCCGATACTTCACTGGGTCAACTCGCCGCTTTAGCTGTATCTTTTTCATGTCTGCTTTGTGTCAGCTGTGGGGAAAAGCCTATTGACGGTGAGGAAACACTCACTGACCCACGGGAAAGTCCTGTTGACAGCAAGAAAGACCACAACCCGAGATCCTCTTCAGAGGACACGCAGGCCTCGTGTGGTGAAAGCTTGTCCGCGTCTGGAGCTGTGCTGTTTACGCCTGCCAGCGGGACAGCAACGAGTGAGGCTGCGGGATGCACACGGCAGTTGCTTGACGGTGGCCTCTTTCGCCGGAGGGTTCTACAGTCATGAAATGTGCATTGATACACCCGGGGGGACGCTCTCGTGGAGGTTCTGTCGTGTGACGTCCAGTGGCCGTAACACGATGGCGTCTGCCACTGAGCAGTTATGTACCATGAGGTCCTCATGCAATGTCCCGTACGTGCCTACATCCTATGTCAACACAGCGCAGGCTTCCAAGGATGGTGCAGTATTGCTCCGCTCCGATTGCTCCAGTTTGGTTCAGCAGTTGAGGAAGGTATTTCTGGATAGCGAGATAGACAGACTGTGGTATATCTCCATTTGATGCCAAGGGAGCACAGACACAGTCAGCCAAGCTTCCCTGATGAATCCGATCCAGCGGACGAAAGGCCTCGGAGCAGGCAATATGAATGGATCTGTCTTCGAGATGGATTACAATGGTTCCCGTATGCTGCTAGTGAAGTTTTCGATATTTCCCTAAATTTCTTTTTTCTCTTTTCTTTCTTCCTCCACCACCCCCCCCCCCCCCCCCCCGCCCCCCACCCCCCCCCCCCCCCCCCCCCCCCCCCTTTTTTTTTTTGTCTTTTTTCTTTTTCATCTTTGTGAAGTCATTAATGTAATGAGGGAAGAATTCTTAGCCTGCACTTGTTTCTCCCCGCTGCCAAGTTGTTCAGTACTATCTATCTATCTATCTATATACATATATATATATATATATATATATATATATATATATATATATATATATATATATATATATATATATGCGTGTGTGTATGTGTGTGTGTGTGTGTGTGTGTGTGTGTGTGTGTGTGTGTGTGTGTGTTTACACAAAGAGAGAGATTGAGAGAGAGGCGTTGTATGCCCAATTATTCAAATATTCAGCACCAACCACATCCACCTGTTTCACCATTACTTGGGACAGGATCACCTGTGTCAGTATGTTGCCTCGCTTATCCCTTTATTCAGCCTGGTCGGAGTCCCGTGTGACAGCTAAGAGGACGGGAGACTTCCGGGCACCATAGCTTAGCCGCTACGTACCGGGAGAGACTCGTTCAGCTGGCTGGGCTGCACTCTGTGCCAGCTTGATGATGTCCGCTGTGATGCCTGGTCCGCCCGTATCTGGCACGAAGCCTTGAACCACGCGCCAACCACTGTGTGTATGCTTCAAGCTAGACACTATAACTACCAGAGCCCGACTATGGCGAACAGATGGCCAACCCATGAACCGAAAGCCGATCAGTTCCACAGGA
>JADBJO010008356.1:55889-68389 GCA_016801955.1 Conus betulinus | reverse complement strand
TTAGTTCTTTTCTTTCTGGCTATCTATCCATCTATATATCTATCTATCTATCTATATATCCACCTATATATCTATCTATCTGTCGATTCATTCATCTCTCTCTCTCTCTCTCTCTCTCTCTCTCTCTCTATATCTCTCTCTCTCTCTCTCTCTGTGTGTGTGTGTCTCTGTCTCTGTCTACATATATATATATATATATATATATATATATATGTGTGTGTGTGTGTGTGTGTGTGTGTGTCTTTGTATCTGTCCACCTCTTCAAACAGGGTGTGGCTATTAACGAAAGGGGAAGTAACTCTAAATTTTTGGCCCAGGCGTTTCATATCTCAATATGCTCTAATCTGTGGTTTAACAGTGTGATATACGACAGAAGCCAAATCGGAAAAGTAAAACGACCACAAGCCACAAACATGAACACAACAACAATGAAAATAACAACATGATGATAACACCTACAGCATCAATAATCATAATGATTCGCAGCTTTCAATGAGCTTTGTGTGGCCCACTGGGCATTAATGGAACAGTGAGAACTTCCAGTCACAGTGTCCTAGAACGAGCAAAAACAAATTCATAAAGCGTGTGAACGAAGAGAGAACAGCCTCTCTACTCTCTCTCTCTCCCCCCAAATATTGCCTCTCTCTCTCTCTCTCTCGTTCTTTCTCCTTGTGTGTGCGCTGTGTGTATCCCTCTCTCTTCGCCTCTCCTCTCTCTCTCTCTCTCTCAGGTAACCGCACACGTATTAAATTGCACATGTATGTGATTTGTCTTCACCTTTGAATAGATCTTCCAGAAAATTCTAGCCATTAAGTTGAGGCCTTTTCCGCCTTGACTAACACACTTTATACACATACCAGAATACAAATGTCCACACACGCTGGAATCATATCATCTGCAGCACTGTAATGTCAGTTGTCTGTGGATCGGGTGGCCGAATCCGCAGGTAAACTGACTTTGAGAGTATTTGTGATTTTAGTATTGATTTACCCAAAACGAATGCATTTCTTTTGACAACAACCAACAACAACAGCAGCAGCCAGCAGCAGCAGCAGCAGTAGTAGTAGTAGTAGTAGTAGTGGTAGTAGTAGTAGAGTGTAGTAGTAGTGGTAGTAGTAGTAGTAGTAGTAGAAGTAGTAGTAGTAGTGATAAAGATTTGAACTTGAATGTCTTAAGCTCTCAGATATGTCTCTTCCTTTTTCTGTGCGAAAACAATCATGTATAACAAATGTTACTGCATTAAAATGTATTTGTATTGAAGCGGATGGTAATGGCACGACTGAGAAGCGAGCGAGAAGGAACAGCGGATAGGAAAACGTAAGGGGAGACACAGACAGAACAGACAGAGAGGAGCGGCGAGCGAGAGAGACAGCAGACAGACAGACAGACAGAGAAGAAAGAAAGATGCTGTCAAGTTTTTGAAGCCGATACACAAGACGAGGGATCGCGTGGGTGGGGACTACAATATGCAAATATTCCACCACACCACCTGACCCCAGTAAATTTACATAAAATGTCATCACAACAAGGAACCCTGATCGCGGAAACGTAACATCCAACAACGCTAATGAGACTGACAACCATACTAAACACACATGAACTCTAAGCACAGTTCTGACGATTCGAGGATAATACTTTCCCAGATTTTCGATTGTCGACAGCTGTAGACTCCTTGCTATCATTCCCCTGCACGTCGTTTATGAATGTACAGTAAAAGTCGTCCGCTTTCCTGGTGCTTTCTTGCAGGCTAACATATAAGTGTCTCTGTGGAAGATTTCCGAATATGCACCTTGTGATTTGCATCACTAACAAAATCGGATTCTTTACTATTGTCCAAGCTAGTCGCAGAATCAACTGAACTGGCCACCCCTGTATCAAATGATAAAGAAATTCGAGGCACTTTTTTCCTGTACTTCACGTTCTGTCACTGTTTCATGAATGGCAGTCTTGATAGGTTATGGCGTTTAACTCAAAATCAGTTAACAATCCTTCATTGCGATAGAAAGTCACTAACCGTTTTTTTTTTTTATGTCACTGTAGTTCAAGGCGATAGGCTGTGTGTCAGTGGGTCAGTGGGTAAGCATCAGAAAGAAAAACTGGGGGTGGGGGGGGGGGGGTACCCTCATTATAGAATGCCTGTCTCGACAATGTAATTAACAATTTAATCATCGTTGTTTCATAATCTCGGAGGCGTGGGCAAAACAGGAATGGGGGATAATCTACAGTGGTTTGCTTTTCGTGCTGATGATTTCTATGCGCTTCAGCCCTCTCTCTCGTGTCACTGTCACCTTCCGAGGACATTTCTGTCCGGACACAGCACTGGTATTTTGAGCGTGTGGGAAGGGGGTGTGGGGGGGACGGTAATGTCGTCAGTCTTAGAACGACCGTTTGATTTCTTCCGCCTTCGAGTTCGAACGAAAACAGAGTCATGATCTGAAGGAGGACAACTCAATATGTTTTAAGATTATTATTGGAGACCTTTTGTGGGTATACTTGTCGACTGACAAGGTTGAGAGAGAGAGAGGCAGACAGACAGACAGACAGACAGACAGACAGGCAGGCAGGCAGAGAGACAAGTAGGCAGTGACAGCGACAGAGCGCAAGACAGACTTAGAGAGAGAGAGAGAGAGAGAGAGAGAGAGAGAGAGAGAGAGGGAGAGAGAGAGAGAGAACATTGTCGTGTGTGGAGGCAAGTTTTTTTTTGTGTGTGTTAATAATGTATTGTTATAGATGATTAGAGAGAAAAGGGTGAAATTCCAGTTTTGTGTTAAAAACTTGTAAATGTCACCAAGGTAAATTTTCGCTGACGTTTGAGGTAGTTTTGTCTTTAGCAAAACCTGCTGGACCTCTTTGGGCTCATTGTCTGTCTTTCATTCTTTTTTTCCAGATATTTGTTTGAGGAGACAGAAAAGTAAACTACTCATCTTTCTCTTTATGTAGTCTATGCAAAACATTGTCTCTTTCCGTTGTTGTTCTCCGAGTAAATCCCTTGTGTGTCCACGAGCCCATGGCCTTAGTGACCCCTAGTGGGTTTTTTATGCGTGAGAGTGGGACAGAACTCTCCCCCACATCCTTACTTGAAAGTAAGTTATTAAAGTTAGTGACTCACTCCTTGACGAACATCATCAACAACAACAACAACAACACACAACAACAACAACAGCGTCCTAACTTACTCTTTCAAAAGCTTCCATTGAAAACTAAATGACGTTCCCTGTCGCTCCATTCCACGCACCAGAGAAGAAGAAAAAGGACACCACGGGCAGGTTGTTTACCAGGAAGACAGACGAATAGCAGGGAGGGGTGTACAGAGAAGAATCAGAAATGTCATTAATTGAAGGGGAGAATGTTTTGACCCAGTTCGTTGTCTTCAACGTAGGCTTGCATGGACGGCAACGCCGCTTTTTTCAGATTAAAAAAACTAAACTGGCGGAGAGAACGAGAGCGAGAGAGAGGAGAGAGAGAGACGACGACGACAACGACGACAACAACGAAGAAGTAGTGGAAAAAATAAGTGTCTTAGTGTTGTGCTTTGACATTGCTGATTTACTTTAAGAAGTTTTGGGGAAAACCCTGTGTGTGTGTGTGTGTGTGTGTGTGTGTGTGTGTGTGTGTGTGTGTGTGTGTGTGTGTGTATGTATGTGTGTGTGTGTGTGTGGTGTGTGTGGTGTGTGTGTGTGTGTGTTGTGTGTGTGGGTTGGGGAGGCTGTCCATATGTGTATGTGTGTGTGTGTTGGGGAGGGGAGGTAGGTGTGTGTGTGTGTGTTGTGTGTGTGTGTGTGTGTGTGTGTGTGTGTGTGTGTGTGTGTGTGTGTGTGTGTGTGTGTGTGTGAAGAAACAAAAAAAAGAAAAAAAAGAACAGTTTAAAATTACTTTGCGTCAAAGTGAGGAACGAAAAAAAGGGGGGAAAACACAAACACAGAAAGAATGAAAAACTGAGTAGGAAAGAGGAAAGAAAAGAGGAAAAAAAGGCGGAAGAAAGACAAACAGAATATCTTGCGGCAGTTCACCTTCAAATTCTGCTTAAGAGATTTGTCTTCTGCCACAAAAGTTCACAGCTCTGACCATTTGACGGACGAAGAGAAGTGTTATCCTTATCTTATAAAATCTCTCTCTCTCTCTCTCTCCTCCCTCTCTCTCTCTCTCTCTCTCTCTCTCTCGCTCGCTCGCTCGCTCGCTCGCTCCTTTCCTCCTTCAACTTTTAAAAAAGCATTTTAAATCCCCAATTTTCCAAGGAATTTGAAAAAAAACGAAGAGAAACAATTGCTGATCAGACGTTTCCGTACCGTACCTTCTGTGCCCCCCCCCCCCCCCCCCCCCCAACTTCCATCCCACTTCCTCTGCCACTATTCCATTGCCTGCCCACCCCAGTCCATTCACCTCCACCCCTACCCAGTTACCCCTCCCCTTTCCTATCACCCGAAATTTAAGTACAAAGCTCATTGTTACATCGTTCACCGTCTGTTACCGTAACTATGAAAACCCCATGTCACCCCAGTCCCCATCCCCATCCAACAAAAAAAGAGCAACAACAATACAATCTGAAAGGCGCACTGTTGCAGAGAGTATACTTTATGTGGTTAGATAGATAGATAGATAGATAGATAGATAGATAGATAGATAGATAGACAGATAGATAGATAGATTGATAGATAGATAGTTAGATAGATAGATAGATAGATAGATAGACAGATAGATAGATAGATTGATAGATAGATAGTTAGATAGATAGATAGATAGATAGACAGATAGACAGACAGATAGATAGATTGATAGATAGATAGATAGATAGATAGATAGACAGATAGATAGATAGACAGATAGACAGATAGATAGATAGGTAGATAGATAGACAG
Organism: Conus betulinus; assembly: GCA_016801955.1. Classification (NCBI taxonomy): domain Eukaryota; kingdom Metazoa; phylum Mollusca; class Gastropoda; order Neogastropoda; family Conidae; genus Conus; species Conus betulinus. Next base: position 63,533 of record JADBJO010008356.1, on the reverse strand, counting down.
ATATACAGATAGATAGATAGATAGACAGATATACAGATAGTTAGATAGATAGATAGATAGAATAGACAGATATACAGATAGTTAGATAGATAGATAGATAGATAGATAGATAGATAGATAGATAGATAGATAGATAGATAGATAGATAGATAGATAGATAGATAGATAGAGAGAGAGAGATAGATTAGATTGATTGATTGATAGATAGATAGATAGTGATAGATAGATAGATAGATAGATAGATAGATAGATAGATAGATAGATAGATAGATAGGTAGGTAGATAGGTAGGTAGATATGTGTGCGCGCGTATGCGTGTGAGACAGACAGACAGGCAGACAGACAGACAGACTATGCTCCCTTCCTGATGGCATGAGACTAAGGTTAATCTGGATCTTTTTATTTGGACCGCTGACTCTTACAGAAACAGAAAGACAAGACGAACCCTGTCAGGTTTTCTAAGTGCATGGTTCATACACGGGTTGTTTCATTACCTTGGCGAAGACTTGTTTTATTCCCGTTGGGAAGATACGTCCCTCCAGTTCTCAAACATAGGCCTACAGGTGCTTGCATGTTGTATGTGAAAGTTACACAGTCGTGTCAGAAAATGTTTCATTTTTAGACAAGGGTGGACTTTTATCTCACATTTGTTCCATTCGTCCCCATGCATATCGATGTGCCACTTACTTTCAATTCCTCTGATGCTTCTGACGTTCGATGTCGTGGGGAGGTGGACATAATGGTCAACTGCAAGGCGGGCTGCCTCTGTGGCTGACAGGCCATGAACATGAAGAGTCTCTGACACGCCTTCCATCCAGCATCTGCGAGGTCATCCTCTTGCTCAGACTCCAGGAACCTCTGATCGTAGGCTCTGGACGCTGATGGTCTTCGGGCTTTCTGATCAAGAAGCCACACCATTTTTATTTTATTTTATTTTATTTTATTTATTTTTTTGTGGGTCCCCAATTTCCAATTTCGCCCCACTTTTTTTTTTATAGTGTGGGCCTCTCATGTTCTCCTATTCTTTCCCATTTTTTTTTCTGAAACCAACTCACACTCACCGTGAATGTATGTGTGTGTGTGTGTGTGTGTGTGTGTGTGTGTGTGTGTGTGTGTGTGTGTGTACGGTGTGGATGAACATGCGCTTGCTGGTTTTAGTGTTTTCGACTAGCACACCATTAAATTTTACCCTCTGCAGCTAGATGTGCTGGTGGGATGGTGTTGCTCCCACCATTTACGGGATGATAGAATTTCGTATCATGTCCCGTCACGTACTCTTTGCTGCTCTGTGAAGACTACTGCTCATTTTTACGGTGGTTGATTTTTTTTTCCTGGGCTTTTGTTAAGTGTCCATGTCTGGCACTTGTAGGTCAGACTGGCAAAAAAAAAATGTATTCATCAGCTGGCTGTGAATAGAAACCACGCATGATAGGACGACTACCAAATGTCGGAGTAATCACAGTTAAAACCAGCTTATCAAAGTTGTTTGATCAAAGTGGAGACATGGACAAAACTGACGAGCTGTCTCCATCTCTGTCCGCGGTAATTGTGTGTGTGTGTGTGTGTGTGTGTGTGTGTGTGTGTGTGTGTGTGTGTGTGTGCGCGCGCGCGCGCGCGTGCGTACGTGCGTACGTGCGTGCGTGCGTGTGTGTGTGTGTGTGTGTGTGTGTGTGTGTGTGTGTGATCATGAAGCCTAAGGATACTAAAGTTTAAAAAGAGGAACAGAGTGAGCACAGAAAATGTCCCAGCAAGAGAGCATTTGCAAGCAAGCACACCTTGCCATCATGCTTCAATTCAATAGTGTATTTCATTCATTTAACTCAGTGCAGACGCAGCTGTCTGCCACAAACCGCGACACGCTGTGACGCACTATTTTGGGTACTTTTACAGAAAAAAAATATACAGACAAAACCAAACCGAATACAACAGTAATTATTATGTTTTTGAAAACTTCAAATCATGTTCTTTTAGAAAAAAAAATACTACAGTCCTGTCACCACTGTTTTGAAAAGTGTAGGAAAACAGCTATCAGCAAAAACTTGTTCTCCACGTAGGTATGGATGAAAAATGAATGTCATCATAACTGTAGTAAACACAATGTGTAGCAAACACATAAAAACAAAGCATCTTTCACATACACAGCTGTGTGCATGGTCCAGACTTCAAATAGAGTGCTGTTGTCACATATTTGAAGAAAAGCTGCGAATATTTCATCATCATTTGGTATGTGCAACTTACCATCGTCACTCATATCCTTTCTGTTTGATTCGGCAAGTTCGGAAAACAGTTCGGAAAAGTTCAAAAAGTTCAGAGAACAGTTCCAGTTCTTCATTTGATCCTTCTTCCATTATTCTTTCAATTATTTCTTGAAACAAGATGTTTCTGTTCGCTACCACTCGCTGACGCTTCGGTGTCGACACCATGATGAACACGGGCAGCCAGAGTTATCTCCAGCTATCCCATAATATGAGGAAAAAAAAAAGTAGTATTAAACGCGAGATATACACCAAGGGAGAGTACCATCTAATAGAGGAAATCCTCAGCTTTCTGTAGATACCAAAATTAATTGTTTTCCCCTTAGACAAGCACAGCTACATGTGAAAATTCGAGTAAAACCATCGATCACCTGGCGGGCGACGCGTCGGTGTCAAGCACTCAAGCCGTCGCCCGCCGGCTGATCGACAAGGCGCCATAATCTCCGTACCTTTAATGTATTTATACTGTCCGATATCATTTACATTTATTTGTGAGCATCAATTTACATCATTAAAACCTATGATGGGTTTATGTATCTGTTACAAAGACATTTTTTTCTCTGTTCTTAAGTACAAACGTTTTGTGTTTAGTAGAACAATAAACGACGTGTCTCCTATTCACCTGTGTTCTTCAATGAAACTTTAAAACCACCTCACTGATTTCACTTGTGCTGAATATCGAATGTCATTTGATATTCTTCTGGAAAATCAGCAAGGCTTCTATCATTGAGACAGCTTCCACTCACGCATTTAGATTGCAATACATGTGCTGTAAATTATATGACCCTTCAATCATGCGAAATATGTCGATTTGGATATCATAACGAATTTGATCCAGCCCTACACAAAAGCGAATGTTCACTAGTGTTCTAGATATCTTTGTACCATTAGCTACAGCCATTGGAAATGTGTAAAATGTGTACAAGCATTAGTTATAATTAAAAAAAAACAATATATACATACACTTTCAAAATAAGAAAATAAAGCAAACTACCAAATTGTCACATCTGAAACCACAACTCTCATGCATTTTTAATTACAAGAAAATTATGCTGAAAATCAGCAGCAATGCCGTACTTTGGTTAGTAAAAAAAAAAAAAAAAAGAAATTTTTTCTTTAATGAGCAAAAATATATTGATGAGCTACTTCCAGAGAGTAAACCAATTAACTGTAACGCAACTCAAACCGATATTAACCATTTAAGTGCAGTAAAAAATTTCATTTTTTTCTGCGACATGTTACCTGTTTCCCAACAGTCTGAGTGCCCTGAATGCAATAAAACATCTCAAAACTGAAAAGAGCAAAGAGGAACAACTATTCTGCGAAAAAAATCGAAATTGTTCAAAATTAAGAAAAGATATTGATAAGCTACTTTCAGAAAACAAACCACTAAACTGCTTTCCATCTCATATAGGAACTAACCATCTGAACGTGGTAAAATACTGTTCAACAATACTTCTGTAACCTGCTTGTTTTAAATGCCATGAACGCAATAAACCATCTCTCTGTTGAAAAGAGCAAAGGGGAATAACCAGTCTGACAGTACGCTTAAGATCTCATATGATAAATCGTCATTTTCTTTCATCATTCTTTATTAGCATCTCATTCAACGCATTCTAATCAGCTGATTCTTGCTTACCGCTAAAGTAGTTATTTTTCACTTCTTTTTTAAAAGCTGAACTACCCATTTCCTTCAGTTCTTTTTAACTGTAGATTTTCATTCAGAACGCCATTATTTAAGGATCAAACATGGATCTTAGGAGGAGCACAAACACTTTAAATATCAAAGTATAATTTCAGGATTGAAGAAAATCAAGCAATTTTTAGTTTGAGGTCACCAACGTTTCTCAATATGGGCTGCCCAGTCGCCCTGGCTCCTGTTCAACGTCCTCCTTCCCCTGGTCAAAAGCCCACCGACCACTCGCCTGGAGGTCACGTATGTGCAGATTTATGACTAGAACTGCACAGTGATCATCTTCACCTGTCCCTCCAGTCACTTGCCCAACGTCACAGGACTGTAGTAGGGATAAATGCTGTGCAGAGGAACCTGTGCGTCCATGTTCTTATAGTGGCAAACCCATTGCACGGAGACAGTCCCTACTCTCTCGGCCAAGAAGACTGTTTTGCAGTGATGTAATAAAACGTCACAACTGTCGGCCTCCATGGCTGCAGGTAAGATGACGGAGTTCATCACCAGACTGCCCTAGGGGCTCCGGCTTCTTCCTCTTGAAGCCTTTCCCACAAGAGGTAATAGCCACAAGGCAGCGGAGGTTTGGAGTAAGCGTTTTCTTCACCTGTATGAATTCTTATCCAAAAACTAAAGAGCCCGATCTGCCCAAAGCAGCTGGATTTAATGCGCCAGTGATTCATCTTCGTCCCTTCTCTTGTCAGGAGGCCAGGGCTCGGCTGTTTGAGACCTTAGTTGACTCACGTCTTTGGCGCATGTCATGACCGGTGCAAGTTTATTGCCTATTTCCCAGTCCTGGTATAACAGCCCTGGAACCAACTGCAAATGACCAACTTGACGACGAGTATTGTTAGCCACATTTAAGCTTTTTTAATCTCCCCATTCATTCACTTTGATTCTGTTTGGTCACAGAACAGAGTCATTCAAATCTGATGTTTAGGAACGTCCATATATTTCCGAGCTAACACATGTATTTCATACAACGAAATATGTGGACACTCGAGGTAACAAGTTGCTTCATCAACTTGTCAAGAGCACCCACAAAGAAAGAGTTGAGCAGTTGTCTATTCCTTAAAACTGGTCTAAAACCCAAAGGCCCTGACCTGTGTCAAAGATCTATTTCACAAGAGCAATGGTATTCTTAGACGGATAGCAAGCTCTTCCAGATCCGTCCAAACCTGAAAGAGGTTCAACCGTCTTCCAAGGACAGCCATAATGAGGAACCAGTCTTGTGCACTGGCCACTCCTTTTACACCCGTTCTTATCTTCTAACACCGTGAAGAAGATCTGTGGTGCGTTCCATGTTATATATACCACTGTCAGTGTACATGATGTTATACAGTGACAGGACTTGCACAATGTGTGACATAAGCACCTTCCACACACATTTCTAGAAAACCTTGTTAAGAAGTGTCCCATCTGATGCGATCGTTGGACTATTGACACGGATGACCTTAGAATATACACATTATGGGAGGAAGATCAGTAATGAAATTTATGATGTGTTCGTTAATTTTGTTTTAAAAGCGTTGTGTTTAATGTTTGTTTACATGTTGACTCCAATACGTAGGTAGCCTTGATATGATCCTTACCAGTCGACTTAAATATAATCTATAATATCTCTGTCACGCAAACAAGACGTTACAACATCTCATTCTATGAAACATATGTTATGATTATTCATATAAGAATACTTAGACTTCTTCAAATAATATTAATTCATTCTATTGACAGATTCTCATTTTTTTTTTCTTATATATTGGAGCTGATTAGCTCCACTGAATAAATTGCGATGAATAAATTGCGATACGAAATGATCGGCGATGTGAATAATCAGTGCTCGTTTATCCAAACGTAAAAATAATATAGAGATAGAAATATAATTGCCCGAGAAAAGGATCGAAGGAATATATGATACAACTAAAATAAAATGTACTGAAGATAAATTATTGCATTCTAGACCAATAGACACCTGAGACATTATTCTAACAACATTCTCTGGAAGGAAAAAAAACTTTCCAAGAGAGGCAGAAAGGGGAAGGATGGAAATCTAAGAAACAAGTGCAAAATTAATCATGTCCAGTAACTCATTTCTCTTAAAGGTTATTTCTACGTGCGTGCCACGACAACCAAAACACGTTATACATTTTTTTCCCCATCCATGTTACAGATATGTTAGCGGGAATTCGAGAAGCATAACAGGCAATCTCGATCGACTGAGCGCTTGCAAGCTCTGACTCACAAGCACAGTAACAACAGAATGTTAGAATAGAAGGTTAACAATGCGATCCAGCTGTTACTGACTGGCAAGTTACGCTCCTCCATTCTTAATAACCACATCAGGGTCTTTGTTGATGGGTCTGTCTAAAGACCTCTCATACAGACCCGCATGGTGCGTGAGAGATAAAGGGAAGGAAAAAAAGAAAAAAAAAAAAAAAAAAAAGGACTGCCTTAAAAAAAAGCCAAAAGTAAAGGAAGAAAAGTGAAAAAGAAAAAGAAAAACAAAAAAGAAACATAGAAGGGAAAAAAAAAAAAAAAAAGACAAAAAAAAAAATAGTAAAGGCGGGGGTGGCGGAGGGAAAAAAAAAAGACCTCTCTGTCCTGTTATTCTTTGATTTCTTCATCTGTCAATGTGTGTCTCTATCAATCTTTTTTTCATTCAAATTTTTGTTTGTGGTGTTCATACATACACTGTGCATATAGACGTTTAATTAAACCACTCAAAATTGTTTTTTCGTTTGTTAAGATAAACAGAGTTCACACACACACACACACACACACACACACACACACACACACACACACACACACACACACACACTTACAGACACTCACGCGTGCACGCACACACGCACGCACTCATGCACGCACACACACACACACACACACACACACACACACACACACACACACACACACACACACACACACACACACACACACACACACACACACACACGCACACACACACACACACACACACACACACACGAACGCGTGCGTCATCAGCAGTCGGGTAGAGTATCGAGCTACAGGAGTCATGTACAAGGTAGATATGGAGGAGGGGGAGCACTGAGATGGGGATCTCTCAATACGGGGAGTATTGGACTGACTCCAAACCCACGTGCCACCATGAAGGACAGTTGTCAGTTTCTCTGACGCCCAGCCGACAACACAGAGCTAACTGAAAGCCGCACATTGGTTTAGATTGAACCCACGGAATTAGAACATATTAACTCCTTTCGTAGGCATTCAAATACTGTGGATAGTTTTAAACGGCTACAAACACAGTGTATCTCTCGACACCCCCAGGCCAGTACATTACAACACACACACACACACACACACACACACACACACACACACACGCACACACACACACATGTATATTCTGACAGAGAGAAAAAGAGACAGACAAACGGACTGAAGGGTTGATTTGGACAGACTGTTCGCTTACCAGATGAAAAAAGGTTTGACCGATATTTTGCTCCCATTACAATTAGATTAGAATGAATACTTATATAGCGCCTATTGTTGGCGAGAGGCCAAACTCTAAGTGCTTTACAGTCCACACTCGTTTGCACAACGGGCTGTCTACCTGGGTAGCGCCGACTGTAGAGCTGCCAGCTGGCGCTTCATTCAGTCGTTTCTCGAGTCATCCGTTTTTCGTGTCATCCAGTCCATGTCATTCAATATTGTTCAC
>JADBJO010008356.1:30889-53389 GCA_016801955.1 Conus betulinus | reverse complement strand
AAAAGGTTTGACCGATATTTTGCTCCCATTACAATTAGATTAGAATGAATACTTATATAGCGCCTATTGTTGGCGAGAGGCCAAACTCTAAGTGCTTTACAGTCCACACTCGTTCGCACAACGGGCTGTCTACCTGGGTAGCGCCGACTGTAGAGCTGCCAGCTGGCGCTTCATTCAGTCGTTTCTCGAATCATCCGTTTTTCGTGTCATCCAGTCCATATCATTCAATATTGTTCACTCAATTTCCTTACTTCCTGTCCATTTGATCTCGTCTGATGAGATGAGGATGGGAAGGATCATGGTGAAAATGATGATGATGACGCCAACAGCACAATAAATGATTATCATAAACTCTGATCGCTGTGGTCCAGTTGAACTCAGAACCACATCAAAGCTTTAAAACGCCATAAATTACAGGTAATTTCAAACCAAAGCCCATCTTAAAAACACAAAACTCGTAATGCGCGACAAAACTTTCTAGATAAGGAATATGGAAATTACGATATCGTTTCAAACCACTGTCTGTACCCTCTTCCCTCCATTCTTTACCCCTCGCAACTTGCCCATATAGGAAAATTGAAGAGCGCCATCTGTCTGAGAAATGAAATAACATAGCAGGAAAAAAAAGAAGTGGACAAGGATTAACGAAAGCAGCGCAAAATGTGAGAGGAAACGAATAAATCAGAAGAGAACTGGTAGAGTGGTGAAGAACACAGGCGACAGAGAAATAGATAGAAAGAGAACAGGTAGGAGGAAGAAAGTTATCTATGAATCGAAACGCAAGATATCTATGAATACTTTTTATAGTATAATAAATCATTCTATTTACACATTTTCATTCCATTTATTCATTGGAGCTAAGTAGCTCCACTCGAGAAATTGTGATAAGAAATGATTTGTGATATGAATGATCGATACTCTTTTTTCAAAACACAAAAAATATAGAGATAGAAATAAAAATGCCCGAGAAAGGGATCGAAGGAATACTTGATATAATTCAAAGAAAATACACCGACAGATAAATTATCGCATTCTAAACCAATAGACACCTAAGACATTATTCTGACAACATTCTCTGGAAGAAAATACCTGTCCAGGAGAGGGCAGGAAGGGCAAGAAGGGAAATCTAAGAAACAAATGCAAAATTAACCATGTCCAATAACTCATTTCTCTGAAAAGGTATTTTGATGTGCGTGCCACGACAACCAAAAAACACGTTATACATTTTTTTCCCATCCATGTTACAGATATGTTAGCGGGAATTCGAGAAGCATAACAGGCAATCTCGATCGACTGAGCGCTTGCAAGCTCTAACTCACAAGCACAGTAACAGAATGTTAGAACAGAAGGTTAACAATGCGATCCACCTGTTACTGACTGGCAAGTTACGCTCCTCCATTCGTAATAACCACATCAGCGTCTTTGTTGATGGGTCTATCTAAAGACCTCTCTGTCCTGTTATTCCTTGATTTTTTTCGTCTGTCAGTGTGTGTCTCTATCAATCTTTTTTCATTCAAATTTTTTGTTCGTGGTGTTCATACATACACTGTGCATATAGACGTTTAAACCACTCAAAATTGTTTTTCGTTTGTTTAGATAAACAGAGTTCCTATGTCTTAACTCTGCATAAAAAATAATTGTGGCTCATTCATAGCTTTCAGTCAGCCCTGAAAAGGCTGCTCACGATCATCATCTTACAGTGCTGAAGGTCTTGGTATAGAAACGAAGGATTTGGAGGAGATGAATACTCAATCACCTGCATGAGGAAAACCCAAAAGTCTGTGAATGGCAAAGCGAGGCTAGATGTCACCCTGTCAGAAGATAAAATAGATCATTTAATGTTGGTCTGGGACATTGGATAATAAGAAGTCAAATTGCTGGACAATACCCGCTCCCCCCCTGCGCCCCCCCCCCCCCCCAATCCTGCTTGACCTTCCCTCTGCTCTGCCTTACCCCCTGCAACATACTCCCCATGCTGTCTATTGCCCCTGTGTCCATGACGGAAAGACGCTGTTGTTCTGGGGCTGTGGGTAACCAAAGGAAATCTTAGCATATCACAGTTAACAGACACGCGCGAGCTCACCCTCGCGCTCACACACACACACACACACACACACACACACACACACACACACACACGTACAGACATTCACGCGTGCACGCACACACGCACGCACAGACGCACGCACACAATAACACACACACACGCACACACACACACACACACACACACGAACGCGCGCGTCATCGGCAGACGGGTAGAGTATCGAGCTACAGGATTCATGTACAAGGTAGATATGGAGCAGGGGGAGTACTGAGATGGGGATCTCTCAATACGGGGAGTATTGGGCTGACTCCGAACCCACGTGCCACCATGAAGGACAGTTGTCAGTTTCTCTGACGCCCAGCCGACAACACAGAGCTAACTGAAAGCCGCACATTGATTTAGATTGAACCCACGCAATTAGAACATATTAACTCCTTTCGTAGGCATTCAAATACTGTGGATAGTTTAAACGGCTACAAACACAGTGTATCTCTCGACACCCCCAGGCCAGTACATTACAACACACACACACACACACACACACACACACACACACACACACGTGTATATTCTGACACTCAATTTCCTTACTTCCTTCATCTGTCCATTTGATCTCATCTGATGAGATGAGGATGGAAATGATCATGGTTATGATCATGGTGAAAATGATAATTATGATGATGATGATAATGATGATGATGAAGATGATGATGACGCCAACAGCACAATAAATGATTATCATAAACTATGATCGTTGTGGTGCAGCTGACCTCAGAACCACATCAAAAAGCTGAAAGCACCATAAATTACAGCTAACTTCAAACCAAAGTCCATGTTAAAACACAAAACTCCCAATGCGACAAAACTTCCTCGATAAAGAATATGGAAACTGACGATAATTATTGTTTACCCCATTGTCTATACCCCCTTCCCTCCATTCTTCGACCCTCTCCTCCACCCTCACCACCTCCCAACTTGCCCCATATAGGAGAATTGAAGAGCGGCATATGCCTAGTCAATTCAATGACATAGCAGGAAGAGAAGTGAACGTGGAATAGCTAAAGCAGCGCAGGACGAGAGAGGAAACGAATAAACAAGGAGAGAGGCCATAGAGCAATGTAGAACACAAGTGACAGAGAACAGACAGGAAGAGAGTACGGGAGTGAGGGAATAGGTAGGAGGGAAGAATTACATCGAAACGCAGTGACCTTTCTTTCAGACTTGTAGTGTCCGACAGCTAACGACTAGGCAGGTGCGGGCGACGTGTTTATAATTAAGTCACCTGAAAAAAGATCAGACGTGGTCGGTCGAAACATTGGACAAGAATCTCTCTCTCTCTCTCTCTCTCTCTCTCTCTCTCTCTCTCTCTCTCTCTCTCTCTCTCTCTCTCCTCTCTCTCTCTCTCTCTCTCTCTCTCTCTCTCTCTCTCTCTCCTGTCGATTTTCGTTTTATTATTTAGAGCTAGCTATAATGTCAGCTCCACACAAATAATGCTCACTCTTATCCATTTGGAAATAACTCATACCCTCGGTCGAAATGTGTGTAATATACAGGAATATTTAAACATTTGTGGTGATAATATAGTAAATACAGTTTCGAAAATAAATAGAAAAACAGAAGTCCCAAATTATCATTCTTCAGACTACACATTCTTATATATTTTGTTAAAAAAACATTTTTGTTGAAATCTAGCAAAAATATTTTACTATGGCTGTTAAAAAATCGAAATCGTTCAATAATAAGGAAAAGATATTGATAAGCTACTGTTAGAAAACAAACCACTAATCTGCTTTGCATCTCATATAGGAATTAACCATCTTAACGTGATAAAATACTGTTCAACAATGCTTCTGTAACCCGATACCTGTTTGGTTCAATTTGAATGCCTTGAATGCAATAAAGCATCTCTAAGTTGAAAAGAGCAAAGGGAATAACCAGTCTGACAGTACGCTTAAGAACTGATGAGAAATACTGCAATAACTAGACATATTCATTTGTATGTTAAATTGTCATTTCTTTCATCATTGTTTATAGCATCTAACGCATTCTAATCAGCTGAATCTTGTTCACTGCTGAAGTAGTAATTTTTCACTTTTATGAAAAAAATTATCTATCCCATTTGCTTCAATTCTTTTTAACTGTAATATAGATACCCCATGCGCTCTTTATCCTTTGTCTAACATTTATATGTGTATCTTTACTATCGTTTATGACCGTATTATTATCACCATCACTCTTACAAACTACGTTTTACTGATGAGATATAGATGTTGCCCTCCCTAATGTTCGACCGTTTTATCACCATCACTCTTACAAACTACGTTTCACTGATCTTTACACCCCTCTCTCCATACGTCATCCCTCTCTACCTCCCCTGCATCCCAACTTGCCCATTTATATGCCAACTAAACAGCGTCATGTGTCTGATAACCTTCCTCACACAGCAGGAAAAAGAAGAGAAAATGAAACACGTAAAGGAACGTATGGACACCATAAAGGCCGGAGAAAAGGGAGGGAGATGGTAGAAAGGCGGGGGGAGGTGAGGGGGTGGGCAGCTATTGTGAACTTTGTCCCGGACTAGTCATGTCCGAGAGCTAACGTGGCTGAAACTTGTTTTTAATTAAGTCACCTGAGGAAGACCAGACCTGGTGGAAATGTTGAAGGAGGATGAAACAACGCTTGATTTTTTTTTCCTTCCTCTTCTCCTTCTTGTTCTTCTTCTTCTTCTTCTCTCTCTCTCTCTCTCTCTCTCTCTCTCTCTCTCTCTCTCTCTCTCTCTCTCTCTCTCTCTCTCTCTGTTTCCACACACACACACACACACACACACACACACACACACACACACACGCAAAAAAAATGTGGGAGCGTGTGCGTATGTGCGCGCATACATGTTTGTGTATATACAGATGTGTGTGTGTGTGTGTGTGTGTGTGTGTGTGTGTGTGTGTGTGTGTGTGTGTGTGTGCACGGTACTTTGTGGAGGATAATAAGCGGGAGGCAAGCTCATTTTGACAGCAATTTCAGATTTTCAGTCAGAACGCCATTATTTAAGGATCAACCATGGATCTTAGGAGGAGCACAAAAACTTTAAATATCAAAGTAATTTCAGGATTGAAGAAAGTCAGGCAATTTTTAGTTTGAGGTCACCAACGTTTCTCAATATGGCTGCCCCAGTCGCCCTGGCTGCTGTCCAACGTCTTCCTTCCCCTGGTCAAAGCCCACCGACCACTCGCCTGGAGGTCACCTATGCGCAGATTTATGACCAGAACTGCACAGTGATCATCTTCACCTGTCCCTCTAGTCACTTGTCCAACGTCACAGGACTTTAGTAGGATAAATGCTGTGCAGAAGAACCTGTGAGTGCATGTTTTTATTGTTGCAAACCCATTGCATGGGGACAGTCCCCACTCTCTCGGCCAAGAAGATTGCTTGGCAGTGCCGTAAATAAAACGTCACAACTGTCGGCCTCCATGGCTGCAGGTAAGACGACGGAGTTCATCACCAGACTGCCTTAAGGGCTCCGGCTTCTTCCTCCTGAAACCTTTCCCACAAGAGGTAATAGCCACAAGGCAGCGGGGGTTTGGAGTCGATGTTTTTCCTTCACCTGTATGAATTCTTATCCAAAACTGAAGAACCCAGTCTGCCCAACGCAGCTGGTTTTAAGGCGTCAGTGATTCATCTTCGTCCCTTCTCTTGTCAGGAGTCCAGGACTTGGCTGTTTGAGATCGTAGTAGACTCACGTCTTAGGCGCCATGTCATGACCAGTGCCAGTTTATTGCCCACTGCCCAGTCCTGGTATAACAGCCTTGGAACCAATTGCAAATGACCAACATGAAGGTGAGTATTGTTAGCCACATTTAAGCTTTTGCTCTCCCCATTTAGTCACTTTGATTCTGTTTGGTCACAGAACGGAGTCATTAAAGATCTGACGTCTAGGAACTTGCCCTATTTTTTCCTTCGGAGCTAACACATTAATTTCACACAACCAAATATGTGGACATTCGAGGCAACAACTCGATTTGATCAAATTGCCCAAGTTCCTCAAAGAAAGAGTTGAACAGGTTTCTCTGTCCCCCTCGCACAGATCCGAAAGCCAAAGCTCAGGCTTGTGTAAAAGACCTCTGGCTAGAGAAATGTAACTCGCAGATGTTGTTTAACAAACAAGCTCTTCCAGATCCGTCAAAATCTGAAAGAGGTTTTACTATTATATACTGCTCAAAACAATTGAAAGGCCACTACCACTTTTTAGGGTACCTTGTTTGACTTTATTTTTTTCCAATAACAGGGCACTGCACCCACCCACCACACTTACTGAATTTGGTTGCATGCCTGATCAGTCAACTTGAATTTGATCAGAAATCAACTCAGTCTGTGTCATGCACATCACAGCGGTGAACTGAAATGTGCACATACTGCACGAAAAAAAAGGGTGCAAATCAAACATGCCTGTGCAACAGAGCACATCTGGACTGCAGGAATACTGCAATGCACGTGCAACCCATGTCTTATCTGAACACAGGTCAGCCAGTTTTGACTGGTGGGCATTTATGCCTGTGTTCACGGCACTTTTGCAACCATGCCCCAGAGACAACGACTGAGTCAAGATGACCAAGGGCGGGCAATTGCGTGGGTTCAGGAGGGCGTGGGGGTGCGAGAGGTTGGTCGTCGACTATCAGTCGCCCATTCAGACTTTGAGAGACTGCTTCAACCAGATAGGAAGTGTTGCTGAGCGAAGACGTCCAAGAAGCTCAAGGTCCACCTCCAGGCAGCAGGACAGGTTTGTTGTCCTGTCGGCTCTGAGGCAGAGAACGGCCACTTCCGACACACTCAGGGGACAGCTGCAAGCAGCCTGCAATGTCACCGTCAGTGACCAGACCATTCGGAACCGGTTGAGAGAGGCGCACCTGCGCTCAAGACGACCACCCGTCCGTCCTGTCCTGACACCAGCTCATCGTGCTGCTCGTTTGGCTTGGGCCCAGCGTCACTTAGCATGGACCAGAGATCAGTGGGCAAGAGTATCGTTTACTGACGAGTCCTGCTTTGCCTTATCATTTCATGACAGCAGGAACCGTGCCTGGCGGCGGCAAGGAGAACGCTATCACGATGGTCTCGTGAGCGAGCGTGATCGCTATGGTGGTGGATCCATAATGGTGTGGGGAGGGATGGCACGGAACTACAGAACCCCCCTGCACATGGTGCAAGGCAATCTCAACAGTGTGGGCTACAGGGATGGCATCCTGCAGCCCCTTGTGCTGCAAGCTATTGGACCAGGCGGTACTTCAAGACGACAACGCCAGACCTCACAGGGCTCGAGTCGTCGACAACTTTCTTCAGCAGCAACTCGTGATCTACACGGACTGGCCAGCCTGCTCACCGGACCTTAAACCCACTCTCGAGCACCTATGGGACGTGCTGGGCCGGCGACTTCGAAGCACTCATCTCCCACCAGCTGACCTCAGCCAGCTGTTCCAGTTCCTTGAGCACGAGTGGCGGGCAAATACCCCAGATGACTCCGACTCAATTCATGAGACAAAGGTGCATCGCGTGCATCCACGCAAATGGCGGACACACGCGTTTCTGACTGTGTTTTAGTGTATCTCTGGCGTTCTGACTTTTGAAAAGATGGGTAGTGGACTTCAAAGTGACAAAACATGCTGTTCAAATCGATTTTGTCATTAATCTGTGTCATTGATGTTTTGATTAATGGCTGAAGTGAAGTTCGAAAACATTGCTTTGGGTTGTTTCCGTTCTGTTGCGAAATAGCGGGAGAATTTCCAAGTGGCCTTTCAATTGTTTTGTGCAGTATATTCTAGGAACGGCTGTATAGAAGAACCAGTTTTATGCCGTTTGAAAAGTCGTTAATCTTTCAATTTTTGATACGGATCAACGTCTTTCCTCAGACAATAAAATAAAAAAAAAAAAAACAGGACACGCATGGTGTTTTTGTTGTTAACAGATGCATTTAAAGAATCGCGCGATTGCTGTGTATGTATGTTGATTACAATGCGTTGAAAGCCTTGATACAGCCCCTTTGGTGCTAAGTTGGAGTATATAAAATCTTTATCTTACATCCAAAGTACTATTACGTCGATCGTGAAATGTAAAACAACATTTACAAACCATTTTTTGTTCAAACATAATTCTGTCAATAGTTTATTAGTTTGTGTTACATAAAATTTTCACGTTTTCTATTCATTGGAGCCTAAACAACTCCAACCAAAAATTGGATAATGTGAATAAATATATGGGTAGATAGAGACAGGGAGGGGGGGGGAGAGAGAGAGAGAGAAGAGAGAGAGAGAGATCGACAGACAAATAGAGAGATAAATAGACAGACAGATAGACAGGCAGACAGACAAACAAATAGACAGATAGATAGTCAGACAGACGGACAGGGAGACAGACAGATAGACAAACAGATAGATAGACAGACAGAGAGACAGGCACACAGATAGACAGACAGACAGACATACTTGATGTATGTGTGTGAGAGCATACGTGTGTGTGTGTGTGTGTGTGTGCTCGCGCGCATGTGTGTGTGTTTGAGAGACACAGACAGACAGACAGAGTGAGAGAGAAAGAGAGAGACACAGACAGACAAACAAACAAACAGACAGATCTCTCAGATTCAAAGAGACCAAGACAGACAGACAGATAAGCAGACTGGCAGGTAGACAGGCGGAGGAACTAACGGACGGAGTGATAGACAGACAGATAGACAAAGGGAGAGAGATTTAACGCTCTACTCTAGCTGCCAAACACAGCAAATACACACAGCTAGCTGTAACATGTAACACAAGGCTACATCGCAGGAAATCAAACCAACAAATGACAATAATTAAACTTTTCGAAACGAGTTGGCTGACCACTTCATTTAGAGTCAGCTGGTCGACTGGACACATGGACCGAATATGATAAGAAAGATCGTTTAAAATATAGGAGGAGGAGCCTCTTACACCGCTTTTTTTTTTTTTTTTTTTTTTTTTTACGAAATTAGCACATATGGTCCACAGTTTCAGTGTCCACATCACCAGCATTGATATCTGAATGTCCTAATGTAGCTGTTCATGATTTTTGGCACCATTGAAGTCGCTTGATATTCAGATGTCCCAATATAGCTGTTGATGATTTTTGGCACCATTGCAGTCGCTTGATTTTCAGATGTCCCAGTATAGCTGTTGATGATTTTTGGCACCATAGCAGTCGCTTGATATTCAGATGTCCCAATATATAGCTGTTGATGATTTTTGGCACCATTGAAGTAGCTTGATATTCAGATGTCCCAACATAGCCGTTCACTGCTTTTTGGCACCATTTCGGTCGCAGGCAGGGAGTGGAAAGAAAGACAAAACTCAGAATGGTCAAGTTTAAAGCTGTATAGGTACATTCAGTTATGTGTTATATTTTCGTATTTTTAGCCAGGAGAAACAAAATGAGAGTCTGTACTTTCCTCCAGCGACGCATGGTTCGCAGTGATCACTTTAACCTTGAGGCGCATTGTCAAAGTCAAAAGCTGATTAAAAACAACACTTTTTTGCTAAAACCAAAAAATCCTCATTAACTATGTGGCGTATTGTCAAAACTGAAGACTGGTAAAATAACTGTTTTGTCACCTGAAACAAGATATGCACTTTAGCGTTCTGGCGCGTTGACGTAGTCGAAGGCTCAAACAACATCTGTTTTCACAAAGAAAATATCCACATTCACTTCATGTCTCATTATCAAGGCGAAAAGCTGTTTTCATCACAAACAAGACATACACATCAACAAGATGGCACACTGTCAAAGTGGAAAGCTATTGTAACAACTGTTTTCAAGTTAGAAAAGCATATCTTCACAAACATTGTCAGAGTTGAAATCTAATATAAGAAATGTTTCAACTAATTAAACAAAAAAGTATCCACATTAACCTTAGAGTGAAGAGTAAGAGTCAAAAGTTAATGACTGTTTTCAATCTAAAGCAAGAACAAGTGTTGATATCATAGACAGACACTATCAGAAAAAGTATGACTATCATGTAGACAGACACTATCAGAACAAGTATGACCATCATGTAGACAGACACTCGTCCCGATGAGGTAAGTAATGTACCCGGTCCTTTTCTAGTCAACATATTCATTATGTAAAAAAAAAAGAGTAATATTCATCTTCCGCATCAGTGCAATAACTAGTGTTTCTTTTTCATGAATCCTATGTCAAGATTAAATAAACCATATTTCATTTCAATGACCCACCTTTCTTTTTAATGCGGGCCATTTCTTGTACAAGAAACCTACACCACCACCACCACCACCACCACCACCACCACCCCCCCCCCCCCCCCCCCCCCCCCCCCTCTGTAATGATTCACCATCTGTAGTCTTCAATGGGCCGTATTCCGACAGGAAAGAGTGATATAAGGGGGCGCGACTCTCAAGGCTGTGTGTCTGACAAGGGGGGGGGGGGGGGGGATCTTATTATTAATGGCAGAGATTCTGTCCTGGCTTTCGGGTCTGAAAGTCCGAGAAGAGGTGGCAACATGTGGGAGACTGAAGAAGTGATGCGACTGTTTTTGTGATCATTATGACTGATTAGGATGATCATAGTAATGACCGGTATGCTTAGTAGTAGTAGTAGTAGTAGTAGTAGTAGTAGTAGTAGTAGTAGTAGTAGTAGTTGTTGTTGTTGTTGTTGTTGTTGTTGTTGTGGTGGTGGTGGTGGTGGTGGTGGTGGTGGTGGTGGTGGTGGTGGGGGGGGGGGGGTGTGTGGCGGCAGTAGTAGCAGTAGTGGTGGTAGTAGTAGTAGTAGTAGAGAAGTAGTAGTAGTACTACTATATGCAATAGCAGCAGTAGTAGTAGCGTTGGCAGCAGAAGCAATGGTGGTGGTAGTAGTAGTAGTAGTAGTAGTAGTAGTAGTAGGAGTGATGCCAGTGTCAGTACCAATAGTAGTGGCAGTAGTTTGTTGTTGTTTTTGTTATTGTTGTTGTTGTTGAGTTGTAGTAACTGTGGTAACAGTAATAATACCAGTACCAGAAGTGGTAGTCCTAGCAATATACAGCAGTGGTAGCAGCAGTTCTAGTAACA
Source organism: Conus betulinus (assembly GCA_016801955.1). NCBI lineage: Eukaryota > Metazoa > Mollusca > Gastropoda > Neogastropoda > Conidae > Conus > Conus betulinus. The sequence continues at coordinate 42,280 of JADBJO010008356.1, read as the reverse complement.
GTAGTAGTGGTGGCAGCAGCAGCAGTTGTGGTTGTGATATCTTCGGGAACTCTCAGGAGTGAAGGATAAAACAAAGTTGACGAAGAGAGAAGAAACACGGGAAGAAGAAGAAGAAGAAGAAGAAGAAGAAAGAAGAAGAAAGAAGAAGAAAGAAGAGAAGAAGCGGAAGAACAAGGAGAAGAACAAGAAGAAGAAGAGCAACAACAACAACAGCAAGAAACAGAGAAGAAGAAGAAGAGGAGGAGGAGGAGGAGGAGGAGGAGGAGGAGCAGGAAGAGGAGGAGCAGGAACAGGAAGAACAAGTACGAGAAGAAAGAGAAGAATCAGAAGTGGGAAAAAAAGCCAAAGAAGGTGATGAAGAAGAAGAGGAGAGAAGGAGGTGATGGGTGTGCAGAAGAAGAAGAGGAAGGAGAAGGAGAAGGAGAAGCAGCAGCAGCAGCAGCAGCAGCAGAAACAAAACAAGAAGAAGGTGATGTTGATGAATGAGAAGACAAAGAAGAAAACTAAAAAAAAATAAATAAATAAATAAATAAAAGAGCTGGTGAGGGTTTTCATTTCTTGCAAAGAGGAGTGGAAGAAGCAGAAGACCTTGAAGAAGAAAAGGGCTGGGGACGAGGGGGTGGGGGGGGTGGGGGTGGGGTGGGAGAGGAAACCGTAGAAGAGATAAGGTGGATGAAAAAAAAAAGAAAGAAAAAAAAATGGCAGGCAGATGATGTATAAATACAAAACAAAAAACAAAAAAAAAAAAAAAAACAAAAAAAAACCAAAGAAGAAGAAGACGAAAAGGAAAAAGGAGATCGAATTCCCTTCTCGTTCACACGAAGCACAGAAAAGAGAAAGCGCATCACAAACACAAGAACTGTATAGTTGTTACACGCCTCTGCAGCCACATCCAACGCACCAAATCAAACGAACTATGCGAAATAAGAACGAAAACTAAAAGACAAAAAAAAAAAACCCAACAACAACAGAAAAATAGAGAGTAAAGACGTTAAACACAAGCATGCCTAAGCAAAGGGAAAGCACAAGAAACAAAGGAAGCAAACGAACGAATAAACAGAATAATCTAAAAGGAAACCGCAAGTCTTTCAAAGATCTTGACACCGCTTGATAGGTTCCGATATTATCTCCCTTCCCGTCGTTCCAAACAGAAATCTTTTTCTTTAACCCACCATCCCTTTTCGTCCTCCCCCCCTCCCCCCGTTCTGCCCCTGTTTTTTTTCAACTCCAATATCTCCTTCCTCCCTTTCTTTTACATTGACCTTTGACTTTCGGAATCCCATCCCCTGTCTTTTGATGTGTGTGTGTGCGCGCGCGCGCGCGCGTGTGCGTGAGTGTTTTTCTCATTTTATGGTGTTTTGAGAAGGGAGTGCAGTGGTTTAAAGATGTATTAGATATTTCAGAGAGAGAGAGAGAGAGAGAGAGAGAGAGAGAGAGAGAGAGAGAGAGAGAAGCACACTGGTGGGCTTTTCTTTATTCTTGGAATGCTTTTGGTCGCTTTTTCTTGTTTTTCAATGTTTCATTTACCCTACCTTAATATTTATTTCTTCTTTTCATTGTCGTTTCTTTTCGTTTGTTTGTTTTTTTTCAATGCTCTCTTTACTCTGCTTGCTATTGCTTCATTTTTTTTTTTTTTTTACGTTCTTTCCGTCACTTTTACTGCTTCATTTAACTTGCATTACCACCTGTTTCTTTTTTCCCCCACCTTCTTTTTTTTTTACCGTCTATTTGGTTTTTCTTCACCTTCTTTATGTTGTGTTTCTTATGCGTGATCATTTACTATATTTCATCAGCTATTTCTTCTGTCTTTGTCGCTTTTTTGCCGTTAGTGTCTCATTTCTTTTACTGAACTAGCTTTTTTTTTTTTTTTTTTTTCCCACTTTTTTTTTTTTTGTTGTTGTTGATTTTTGTCTGTTTTTGTTGTTGTTGTTGTTGTTGTAGTGGTTCATCAACTTTACATTATTAGCTATTTCTTTTTTTTTTTCCTCTTTTTTTCAAAATCCTTGTCAGTGCTTCATTTATCTTATTTTACTTGCTTTTTCTCCCTTTGATGTTTTTTTTTGTTTTTTTTGTTTTTTTGCCAACTGTTCAGTGCTTCTTTTATTCTATTTTACTAGTTTCATTTTGTTTACTTTTTTTTAAAGATATGTTTGTCAGTGTTTTCAGTATGCTTGCTTCTCTGCTATTTGCTTGTTACTTTTTTTTTTTTTTTTTTTTTGCTTGCTTGCTTGTTTTGACGTTCTGTTGTCAAATTTTTGTTAGTGCTTCCTTTAACTTTCTTTACTAGCTATGTCTGTTTTCTTGAAAGATTTGTTTGATTGTTTGTTTTGTTTTTTTCTGTCAGTGCTCTGTTTACCTTACCATAATACAATTTCTTTCGTGTCGACGTTGCATGTGTGTGTGTGTGTGTGTGTGTGCGACTGTGTGTGTGTGTGTGTGTGTGTGTGTGTGTGTGCGTGCGTGCGTGCGTGCGTGCGTGATTGATTCTTCTTTTATATATATATGTATATATATATATATATATATATATATATATATATGTTCTATCTTCATCGAATATGTTGGTGCAGCATATTACTTTTGTCTGTGTGAGTTAGTGAGTGAGTGTGTGTGTGTGTGTGTGTGTGTGTGTGTGTGTGTGTGTGTGTGTGTGATTCGTTTACCTTACTTTACTAACCATTTCCTTTTTTTTTTTTGACGGTCTTTTTTCTGTTTATTTCCCTCGTCAATAGTGGTCTTTTTTTTTTTTTTTTCGCCATTTTCTCTCTCGCCACCTCTCCCCCTCCACCATCTCTGCCATTTTACTGCAGAACCAGTCCACTCCAGCGATGTGTCAGCGTGCAACCTCATGTACAAGAATGAATGGATTCGTTAGATATACACACACACAAATTGTAGAAAACATTGTAACAGACCACAAAAAATGATTAATGACAGATTTCACTTGTGCTGTCAATCATTCTGCAGATATAATGCATGATGATCGTCGGGGCACTGATGACGTCAAACGCTTCTACTTATGCACTTATGCATCCGTTTAAAGTGGAAATTACAACATTTGGTCCAGAAAAATCCTTCGTTACAGCTTGAAACTTATTCACATATTTACTTCTGAAACTATCGTACATCATATTTCAGCCCGTAAATATACCATTTGTTCCTCGACTGACCACAGGTAAGCTGAAGATATGTGTAAAACTAGTCGGGCACAGCGTGACTCCTTGAATTTGAATTGCGATGACAGTTTCTTCCTCACCGTGAATATTTATCCATAAGGAAATAGGTTTCTTAATAAGAACACAATAGAAAACCAAATTTCACATTCTCAGATTTGTGAAACGTGTTTAGATTAGCAGAATGCATGGTAACTGGTGGGAAAGGGGTAAAAAGAAAAAGAAAACCCACTCCCTTCGTAAATGTGAAAAAAAAAAAAAAAAAATCATTGCATAAATGATGAACATTCAATGGAAAACAAAAATTAAAACTGAGTATTGAATCACATGCCTTTAGGGAAGCATGTAGTTTGCAAATCAATTCTACTGAACAGGGCGAGGGGAATACCAAAATTACAAATTTAAAAAGCCAACAGTAAGAGACAGTAAAATCAATTGGACATTCTGGGTGAAACCGTGTTCACTTCAAAACATCATTAAGAAAAATAAAGCTCTGAATTTTCTCAACTACTTAGCAATGATGTTATTCTTGAGAGGCTTTTATATTTTATTCACCAGAAAAGATCAACTACAGTTAGCATTCCCATTTGCATGACATGACACAATTAGTCCTTTGACAGAAACCAATAAAGATGATAGTATATGACACAAGATAGTAGATGATACAATTAGTCCTTTGACTCAAACCAATAAAGCTGATAGTAGCTGACACAATTAGTCCTTTGACTCAAACCAATAAAGCTGATAGTAGCTGACACAATTAGCCCTTTGACTCAAACCAATAAAGCTGATAGTAGCTGACACAATTAGTCCTTTGACAGAAACCAATAACGCTGATGGCCTCCATGTCCTCGATTACTTCTGAACATCCTATGAACTGATGAATGTGACCGCTGCCAAGGCACACTACAAAATGAATGAAATCACACAACAAAGGGCAAAGTAACGCTGTTTTTTGTGGGGTTTGTTTTTGTTTTGTTTGTTTGTTTAAACACAACTGAAAACAGCCAAGATAATATTCGACTAAAATCTGTTCTCAAGACGTTCTAAGTGCAACACACAAAAACGCACCACCACAGTGGGGACACCGTGATGATATGGGGGGAGAGAGAGAGAGAGAGAGAGAGAGAGAGAGAGAGAGAGAGAGAGAGACAGACAGACAGAGAGAGAGAGACAGACAGACAGACAGACAGACAGACAGAGGGAGGAAGGGACGGGCAGACGGACGGAGAGAGAGAGAGAGAGAGAGAGAGAGAGAGAGAGAGAGAGAGAGAGACAGACAGACAGACAGACAGACAGACAGACAGAGGGAGGAAGGGACGGGCAGACGGACGGAGAGAGAGAGAGAGAGACAGACAGACAGACAGACAGGCAGACAGGCAGACAGAGGGAGGAAGGGACGGGCGGACGACGACGAGAGAGAGAGAGAGAGAGAGAGAGAGAGAGAGAGAGAGAGAGAGAGAGAGAGAGAGAGAGAGAGGGTGGGGGAGAAAAGGAGATAAACTCCAAAGTTTGCACTTTTTATCTGTACATTGACACCGGATCTTAAGCGAGCGGGGCAAGAAAGGCACACGTTTGCTTCAAGTATTGAAAGTTCCCTTCTCCAATGGTATCTTTGCCAGTTACACCTCTCCAGAGAAATCAAGGGGCCACCCGCTCACAGAAATATTTATTTACACTCCGGGTTTTCAAATATTCGAGGAGAGAGAAAGAGGGCGGAGGGGAGGGGGGAGTGCCAACACAACATTCTTTACATACCATGTAAGCATAGCTATATTACATTGTATTCTATATTTCCTATGTATTGCTACCTAGAATTAGACCTAGTCTCCCAACAGAAGAAAAAATACACTACTCACTCGTAGCTTTCGACAGCCATCCGTCATCATCTTCCTCAGCGATGCTGTTGCTGACTGAGTGAACTCGATCCAGATCATGCGACCATGGCACATACCATATTTCCTTTGTCTTTCTTCTTGACCCTCTTCTTCTACTTTTCTTCGTCTGTTCTTCTTCTCTGCCATCATTTTCGTCGTCCTCTTTTCATATTCTAACCCCTAGTTTTCTGTCTTCTTCTTTCTTCTGTTCATTTATTCTTGTACTCACTCACCCATTCTGTTATTCTTTCTGTACCCCCCGTGACTTGTGGTTTGTGAGACCAACTTAATCCACTTTCCACAAATGGCAGCTTCTACGCAGAACGTGCATGAAGGGGGGAGTCTATAGTACAGCGTGTGCTTTACTGTTCTTTGTTTTTGACACAACAGAGAGAGAGAGAGAGAGAGAGAGAGAGAGAGAGAGAGAGAGAGAGAGAGAGAGAGAGAGAGAGATGTGTCCGTGTATTAAATCAACGATGGCTTTTCTCCTCGGGTCTCCTCTCCACTGTCCAGAGTTGAGCAATGAAGGAACTTTACGTCTCCGGGGAAATTTAGTTATTGTCTTTTATGGAACATAACTCTGTGTGTGTGTGTGTGTGTGTGTGTGTGTGTGTGTGTGTGTGTGTGTGTGAGAGAGAGAGAGAGAGAGAGAGAGAGAGAGAGAGAGAGAGAGAGAGCATTGTTAACCTTCTATTCGAACATTCTGTTACTGTGCTTGCGAATCAGAGCTTGCAAGCTCTCAATCGATCGAGATGGTCTATTATGCTTCTTGAATTCCCGCTGACATATCTGTAACATGGAGGGGGGAAAATTTATAACGTATTTTGGTTGTCGTAGCACGCACGTAAAAATACCTTTTCAGAGAAATGAGTTACTGGACATGGTTAATTTTGCCATTGTTTCTTAGATTTCCCTTCTTGCCCTCCCTGCCTCTCCTGGAAAGTTTTTTCCTTCTAAAGAATGCTGTTAGAATAATGTCTTAGTGTTTATTTGTTAGAATGCAATAAATTGTCTGTCGGTGTGTTTTCTTTTTAATTATATCATATATTCCTTCGATCCTTTTCGGGGGCAATTTTATTTCTATCTCTATATCATTTTCACGTTTTGAAGCATCGCCTGTTACACATTATACTGGTCTATGGTTATTGCTTGAATTTATCCCAGTGGAGCTAATCAGCTCCAATCAATAAATAAAAAATAAAATTATTACTTATAATTCTATGTTGTTTGATAGAGATTAAGTATTATGATAGAAATGGTATGGTGCATGTTAAACAGAATGTAACATTTGTAACGTCTATGTTGTGCAGAGAGAGAGATGTTATTTATATCAAAGGGGACTGCAAAAGACCACATTAAGACTGTCAATGTGTTAAAAAAACAAATAAAAAAACATTAACACTTACCTTTTACATCATCGTAAATTTCATCACTGATCTTCCTTCCATAAAGTGAATTTTTCAAAATGTGATCCGTGTTCAAAGATCTCATCAGATGGGACAAGTATACTGACGTCTCACATTGTGCAAGTCCCGTCACTTTATAACAGCATTGTACACTGTTAGTGGTAGGTAACATAAAATGCACCAGTGACCTTTTTCACCCCTTTTTTGAAGTTAAGAACACGTGTAAAAGGAGCGGCCAGTGCCCAAGACTGGTTATGTTTATGGCTGTCCTTGGAATACGGTAAAACCCCTTTCAGATTTGGACGGATCTGGAAGAGCTTGTTGTTATGAGTGGGCAATTTCCATTCCTCTTGTCAGAGAGGTCTTCGGCCGAAGTCAGGGCTTTTGGGTTTGAGGGATAGACAACAGGTTGCTCAACTCTTTCTTTGTGGGTATTCTTGGCAAGTTGATCAAATCAACTTGTTCCCTCGAATGTCCACATATTTTTAGTTGTGTAAAAATAATGTGTTAACTCGGAAGGACAAAATAAGCATGTGTTGACGTCAAATTTTAATGAGAGTTCGTTCTGTGACCAAACAGAATCAAAGTGACTGAATGGGGAGAGCAAAAGCTTCAATGTCGCTAACAATACTCGTCTTCATGTTGGTCATTTGCAATCGGTTCCAGGGCTGTTACACCAGGACAGGGAAATGGGCAATAAACTTGCACCGGTCATGAAATGCGCCAAAGACGTGAGTCTACTACGATCTCAAACAGCCGAGTCCTGGCCTCCTGACAAGAGAAGGGACGAAGATGAATCACTGGCATCTTAAAACCAGCTGCTTTGGGCAGATTGAGCTTGTCAGTTTGGGATAAGAATTCATACAGGTGAAGGTCAACACCGACTGCAACCCTCCGCTGCCTTGTGGCTATTACCTCTTGTGGGAAAGCTTCAGGAGGAAGAAGCCAGAGCCCTTAAGGCAGTCTGGTGATGAACACCATCCTCTTACCTGCAGCCATGGAGACCGACAGTTGTGACGTTTTATTACAGCACTGCCAAGCAATCTTCTTGGCCGAGAGAGTAGGGACTGTCCCCGTGCAATGGGTTAGCCACTATAAAAACATGCACGCACAGGCTCTTCACAGCATTTATCCTACTACAGTTCTGTGACTTTGGACAAGTGATTAGAAGGACAGGTGAAGATGATCACTGTGCAGTTCTAGTCATAACATCTGCACATAGGTGACCTCCAGGCGAGTGGTCGGTGGGGCTTTGACCAGGGGAAGGAGGACGTTGGACATCAGCCAGGGCGACTGGGCAGCCCATGTTGAGAAACGTGGTGACCTTAAACTAAAGATTGCCCGACTTTCTTCAATCCTGAAATTACTTTGATATTTAAAATTTTTGTGCTCCTCCTAAGATCCATGGTTGATCCTTAAACAATGGCGTTTTGATTGAAAATCTGAAATTGCTGTCAAAATGAGCTTGTCACCTGCTTATCATCCTCCACAAAGTACCGTGCACATAAACACACACACACACACACACACACACACACACACACACACACACACACACACATACACACACACACACACACACACACACACACACACACACACACACACATCTGTATATACACAAACATGTATGCGCGCACATACGCACACGCTCCCACATTTTTTTTGCGTGTGTGTGTGTGTGTGTGTGTGTGTGTGTGTGTGTGTGTGTGTTCATACAGAGAGAGAGAGAGAGAGAGAGAGAGAGAGAGAGAGAGAGAGAGAGAGAGAGAGAAGAAGAAGAAGAAGAGAAGAAGAACAAGAAGGAGAAGAGGAAGGAAAACAAAATCAAGCGTTGTTTCATCCCTCCTTCAACATTTCCACCAGGTCTGGTCTTCCTCAGGTGACTTTAATTAAAAACAAGTTTCAGCCACGTTAGCTCTCGGACATGACTAGTCAGGGACAAAGTTCACAACATAGCTGCCCACCCCCTCCCTCCCCCCGCCTTTCTACCATCTCCCTCCCTATTTCTCCGGCCTTTATGGTCTCCATACGTTCCTTTAAGTGTTTCATTTCCTCTTCTTTTCCTGCTGTGTGAGGAAGGTTATCAGACACATGACGCTGTTTAGTCGGCACATAATGGGCAAGTGGGGATGCAGGGGAGGTAGAGAGGGATGACGTATGGAGGGAGGGGTATAGAGATCAGAGAAACGTAGTTTGTAAGAGTGATGGAGATAATACGGTCGAACATAAGGGAGGGCAACATCTATATCTCATCACTAAAACGTAGTTTGTAAGAGTGATGGTGATAATAATACGGTCGTAAATGATAGTAAGATACACATATAAATGTTAGACAAAGGATAAAGAGAGCATGGGGTATCTCTATTCCAGTTAAAAAAGAATTGAAGGAAATGGACATTGTTCAGTTTTTATTTTAATTTAAATTTATTTTATTTTTTGCTGTCCCACCTCTGCGCCACATCAGAGGCAGTGCACCCACGCCGCATTCCGACACCCCGTCCACAGCCACAGCCCAGTCAGCCCCGCCGCAGCCCCGGCACAGGCAATCCACAGGGAGCAGTCAATGTCAAATCGTCAAGAGGCAACCCACCAGAGGAGGCACTGCACTGCCGAGTCACTTCGGTGGTGTTCAGTGGCGCCTGTTCTGATCTAACATACGCAGGACACCACCTACTAAGCCCCCTACTGACGACAATAATAGCTTAGTCGCCACCACGTCCGACCAACGACAGCCCCCATGGACCGCCGATACCGATGACCCCGACGGAACCAAAACCAAGGCCACAGACGTGGAGAGGACATCGAAATTGAGGTCACCATGAGAGCAGGGCATGAAGGGCCACAGAATTTGAGGCACTTTTCTTTATGCTGATAGATGAGAATGAGGATGATTAAGATGATGCTACGGATTTCCATTTTGGTCTGAGACTACATGACAGGGCTGTACTCTACGCTTCCTTTCATAATATATCCCGCGTCAACCAGGCCCGAGAGATACAGGCACCTGCAGTGTTGGTCAGGAAATTTGAGCAACAATCTTAGAAACGCATCCATTAAGTGGATGAAACTCGACTGTTTGGTCCCAGTCTTCGCAACTGAGTCCGCAGCAAACTCAACTCTGGGTAGGAGCCAGTCGGGGCAGAAAAACGTACATGACTCTGATGGGATATGAACCCACGACCTCACAAGCCGAGAGTCCGCGACGCTAACCACTTCGCCACGGCGGCAGGTTTTTCAGGTTTTATTAAAAGCGCGAAAAATAACTACTTTAGCTGTAAACAATAATCAGCTGATTAGAATGCCTTAGATGCTAAGAAACAATGATGAAAGAAAATAACATTTTTAAAATACAAATTATGTGTCTTGTTATTGAAGTATTTCTTATCAGATTTTAAACGCACTGTCAAACTGGTTATTCCCCTTTGCTCTTTTCAACATAGAGATGGTTTATTGCATTCAAAGCATTGAAACTGAACGAAACAGGTAACGGCCTACAGAAGCATTGTTGAAACAGTATTTTACCACGTTAAGATGGTTAATTCCCATATGAGATGCAAAGCAGTTTAGTGGTTTGCTTTCTGAAAGTAGCTTATCAGTATCTTTTCGTAATTATTTATTGTGCTGTTGGCGTCATCATCATCATCATCATCATCATCATCATCATCATCATCATTTTCACCAAAATCAGGATAATCACCACGATCATTCCCATCCTCATCTCATCAGATGAGATAAAAATAGACAAAATGAAGGAAGTAAGAAAATCAAGTGAACAATAGTGAATGATAAGGACTAGATGACACGAGGAACGACTGAATGAAGCGCCAGCTGGCAGCTCTTCAGTCAGCACTACCCAGGCAGGCAACCCGTTGTGTAAACGAGTGTAGATTGTAAAGCGCTTAGAGCTTGGCCTCTCGCCAACAATAGGCGCTATGTAAGTATTCATTCTAATCTAATTGTAACGGGAGCAAAATATCGGTCAAACCTATTTTTCATCTGAGAAGATAGCAGTCTGTCTCTCTGTCAGAATATACGTGTGTGTGTGTTGTGTGTGTGTGTGTGTGTGTGTGTGTGTGTGTGTGTGTGTGTGTGTGTGTGTTGTAATGTATTGGCCTAGGGTGTCGACAGATACACTGTGTTTGTGGCCGTTTAAACTATCCACAGTGTTTGAATGCCTACCAAGGGCGTTATATGTTCTAATTGCGTGGGTTCAATCTAAATCAATGTGTGGCTTTCAGTTAGCTCTGTGTGGTCAGCTGGGCGTCAGAGAAACTGACAACTGTCCTTCATGGTGGCTCAGAACAGGGGAGATAACCTTCCTTAAAGCACGTGGTTGTGGAGTCAGCCCAATACTCCCCGTATTAAGAGATCCCCATCTCAGTGCTCCCCCTGCTCCATATCTACCTTGTACATGACTCCTGTAGCTCGATACTCTACCCGTCTGCCGATGACGCGCGTACGCGTATGTATGTGTGTGTGTGTGTGTGTGTGTGTGTGTGTGTGTGTGTGTGTGTGTGTGTGTGTGTGTGAGCACGAGCACGCGAGCATCCGCACGCACGTTTCCGTTAACTGTGGTATGCAAAGATTTCCTTTGGTTACCCACAGCCCCAGAACGACAGCCTCTTTCCGTCATGGACGCAGGGACAGTAGACAGCATGGGGAGTATGTTGCAGGGGTAAGGCAGAGCAGAGGGAAGGTCAAGCAGGATCAAGAAGGGGGGGGGGGGGGGTAGGGGTATTGTACAGCAATTTGACTTATTATCCGATATCCCAGATCAACATTGAATGATCTATCTTGTCTTCTGACAGGATGATGACATCTCTCCTCGCTTTGCCATTCACACCCCTAGTGTTTTCCTCACGCAAGTGATTGAGTATTGAGTATTCAATCCCCCGTTTCTACACCAAGACCTTCAACACTGTAAGATGCCTT
>JADBJO010008356.1:18389-25889 GCA_016801955.1 Conus betulinus | reverse complement strand
AGTCAGAGCTTGCAAGCGCTCAATCAATCGAGATGGTCTATTATGCTTCTCGAATTCCCGCTGACATATCTGTAACATGGAGGCGGAAAAATTTATAACGTATTTTGGTTGTCGTAGCACGCACGTAAAAATACCTTTTCAGAGAAATGAGTTACTGGACATGGTCAATTTTGCCATTGTTTCTTAGATTTCCCTTCTTGCCCTCCCTGCCTCTCCTGGAAAGTTTTTCCTTCTAGAGAATGCTGTTAGAATAATGTCTTAGTGTTTATTTGTTAGAATGCAATAAATTGTCTGTCGGTGTGTTTTCTTTTTAATTATATCATATATTCCTTCGATCCTTTTCTGGGGCAATTTTATTTCTATCTCTATATCATTTTCACGTTTTGAAGCATCGCCTGTTACACATTATACTGGTCTATGGTTATTGCTTGAATTTATCCAGTGGAGCTAATCAGCTCCTATGAATAAATAAAAAATGAAATTATTACTTATAATTCTATGTTGTTTGATAGAGATTAAGTATTATGATAGAAATGGTACGGTGCATGTTAAACAGAGAAGTAACATTGTAACGTCTATGTTGTGCAGTAGAGAGAGATGTTAATTATATCAAAGGGGACTGCAAAAGACCACATTAAGACTGTCAATGTGTTCAAAAAAACATTAACAAAATTAACACTTACCTTTTACATCATCGTAAATTTCATCACTGATCTTCCTTCCATAAAGTGAATTTTCAAAATGTGATCCGTGTTCAAAGATCTCATCAGATGGGACAAGTATACTGACGTCTCACATCGTGCAAGTCCCGTCACTTTATAACAGCATTGTACACTGTTAGTGGTAGGTAACATAAAATGCACCAGTGACCTTCTTCACCCCTTTTTAGAAGTTAAGAACACGTGTAAAAGGAGCGGCCCAGTGCCCAAGACTGGTTATGTTTATGGCTGTCCTTGGAATACGGTAAAACCCCTTTCAGATTTGGACGGATCTGGAAGAGCTTGTTGTTATGAGTGGGCAATTTCCATTCCTCTTGTCAGAGAGGTCTTCGGCCGAAGTCGGGGCTTTTGGGTTTGAGGGACAGACAACAGGTTGCTCAACTCTTTCTTTGTGGGTATTCTTGGCAAGTTGATCAAATCAACTTCTTCCCTCGAATGTCCACATATTTTTAGTTGTTTAAAAATAATGTGTTAACTCGGAAGGACAAAATAGGCATGTGTTGACGTCAAATTTTAATGAGAGCGTTCTGTGGCCAAACAGAATCAAAGTGACTGAATGGGGAGAGCAAAAGCTTCAATGTCGCTAACAATACTCGTCTTCATGTTGGTCATTTGCAATCGGTTCCAGGGCTGTTACACCAGGACAGGGAAATGGGCAATAAACTTGCACCGGTCATGAAATGCGCCAAAGACGTGAGTCTACTACGATCTCAAACAGCCGAGTCCTGGCCTCCTGACAAGAGAAGGGACGAAGATGAATCACTGGCATCTTAAAACCAGCTGCTTTGGGCAGATTGAGCTTGTCAGTTTTGGATAAGAATTCATACAGGTGAAGGAAAACACCGACTGCAAACCCCCGCTGCCTTGTGGCTATTGCCTCTTGTGGGAAAGGCTTCAGGAGGAAGAAGCCGGAGCCCTTAAGGCAGTCTGGTGATGAACTCCCATCCTCTTACCTGCAGCCATGGAGACCGACAGTTGTGACGTTTTATTACAGCACTGCCAAGCAATCTTCTTGGCCGAGAGAGTAGGGACTGTCCCGTGCAATGGGTTAGCCACTATAAAAAACATGCACGCACAGGCTCTCACACAGCATTTATCCTACTACAGTCCTGTGACGTTGGACAAGTGATTAGAGGGACAGGTGAAGATGATCACTGTGCAGTTCTAGTCATAAATCTGCACATAGGTGACCTCCAGGTGAGTGGTCGGTGGGCTTTGACCAGGGGAAGGAGGACATTGGACAGCAGCCAGGGCGACTGGGCAGCCCATATTGAGAAACGCTGGTGACCTCAAACTAAAGACTGCCTGACTTTCTTCAATCCTGAAATTACTTTGATATTTAAAGTTTTTGTGCTCTCCTAAGATCCATGGTTGATCCTTAAACAATGGCGTTCTGATTGAAAATCTGAAATTGCTGTCAAAATGAGCTTGCCTCCTGCTTATCATCCTCCACAAAGTACCGTGCACATATAAACACACACACACACACACACACACACACACACACACACACACACACACACACACACACATGCATGCGCGCACATACGCTCACGCTCCCACTTTTTTTTTTTGCGTGTGTGTGTGTGTGTGTGTGTGTGTGTGTGTAAACAGAGAGAGAGAGAGAGAGAGAGAGAGAGAGAGAGAGAGAGAGAGAGAGAGAGAGAGAAGAAGAAGAAGAAGAAGAAGAAGAAGGAGAAGAGGAAGGAAAAAAAAAAAAATCAAGCGTTGTTTCATCCTCCTTCAACATTTCCACCAGGTCTGGTCTTCCTCAGGTGACTTTAATTAAAAACAAGTTTCAGCCACGTTAGCTCTCGGACATGACTAGTCAGGGACAAAGTTCACAACATAGCTGCCCACCCCCTCCCCTCCCCCCGCCTTTCTATCATCTCCCTCCCTATTTCTCCGGCCTTTATGGTCTCCATACGTTCCTTTAAGTGTTTCATTTCCTCTCTTTTTTCCTGCTGTGTGAGGAAGGTTATCAGACACATGACGCTGTTTAGTCGGCACATAATGGGCAAGTGGGGATGCAGGGGAGGTAGAGAGGGATGACGTATGGAGGGAGGGGTATAGAGATCAGAGAAACGTAGTTTGTAAGAGTGATGGAGATAATACGGTCGAACATAAGGGAGGGCAACATCTATATCTCATCACTAAAACGTAGTTTGTAAGAGTGATGGTGATAATAATACGGTCGTAAATGATAGTAAGATACACATATAAATGTTAGACAAAGGATAAAGAGAGCATGGGATATCTCTATTCCAGTTAAAAAAAGAATTGAAGGAAATGGACATTGTTCAGTTTTTATTTTAATTTAATTTATTTTATTTTTTGCTGTCCCACCTCTGCGCCACCTCAGAGGCAGTGCACCCACGCCGCGCATTCCGACACCCCGTCCACAGCCACAGCCCAGTCAGCCCCGCCGCAGCCCCGGCACAGGCAATCCACAGTCAATGTCAAGTCGTCAAGAGACAACCTACCAGAGGAGGCACTGCACTGCCGAGTCACTTCGGTGGTGTTCAGTGGCGCCTGTTCTGATTTAACATACGCAGGACACCACCTACTAAGCCCCCTACTGATGACAATAATAGCTTAGTCGCCACCACGTCCGACCAACGACAGCCCCCATGGACCCGCCGATACCGGTGACCCAGACAGAACCAAACCAAGGCCACAGACGTGGAGAGGACATCGAAATAGAGGTCACCATGAGAGCAGGGCATGAAGGGCCACAGAATTTGAGGCAATTTTCTTTATGCTGATAGATGAGAATGAGTATGATTAAGATGATGCTACGGATTTCCATTTTGGTCTGAGACATGACAGGGCTGTACTCTACGCTTCCTTTCATAATATATCCCGGCGTTAACCAGGCCCGAGAGATACAGGCACCTGCAGTGTTGGTCAGGAACTTTGAGCAACACTCTCAGAAACGCATCCATTAAGTGGATGAAACTCGACTGTGTGGTCCCAGTCTTCCCAACTGAGTCTGCAGCAAACTCAACTCTGGGTAGGAGCCAGTCGGGGCAGAAAAACGCACATGACTCTGATGGGATATGAACCCACGACCTCCCAAGCCGAGAGTCCGCGATGCTAACCACTTCGCCACGGCGGCTGGTTGTTCAGTTTTTATTAAAAGCGAAAAATAACTACTTTAGCTGTAAACAATAATCAGCTGATTAGAATGCCTTAGATGCTAAGAAACAATGATGAAAGAAAATGACAATTTAACATACAAATTAATAATGTCTTGTTACTGAAGTATTTCTTATCAGATTTTAAGCGTACTGTCAGACTGGTTATTCCCCTTTGCTCTTTTCAACAAAGAGATGGTTTATTGCATTCAAAGCATTGAAACTGAACGAAACAGGTAACGGCCTACAGAATTATTGTTGAAACAGTATTTTACCACGTTAAGATGGTTAATTCCTATATATGAGATGCAAAGCAGTTTCGTGGTTTGCTTTCTGAAAGTAGCTTATCAGTATCTTTTCTTATTATTTATTGTGCTGCTGTTGGCGTCATCATCATCATCATCATCATCATCATCACCATCATCATTTTCACCAAAATCAGGATAATCACCACGATCATTCCCATCCTCATCTCATCAGATGAGATCAAATAGACAGAATGAAGGAAGTAAGAAAATCGAGTGAACAATAGAGAATGATATGGTCTAGATGACACGAGAAACGACTGAATGAAGCGCCAGCTGGCAGCTCTTCAGTCAGCACTACCCAGGTAGGCAGCCCGTTGTGTAAACGACTGTGGATTGTAAAGCGCTTAGAGCTTGGTCTCTCGCCAAACAACAGGCGCTATATAAGTATTCATTCTAATCTAATTGTAATGGGAGCAAAATATGGGTCAAACCTCTTTTTCATCTGAGAAGATAGCAGTCTGTCTCTCTGTCAGAATATACGTGTGTGTATGTGTGTGTGTGTGTGTGTGTGTGTGTGTGTGTGTGTGTGTGTGTGTGTGTGTGCAATGTGTTTGGCCTGGGGTGTTGAGAGATGCACTGTTTGTGGCCGTTTAAAAACTATCCACAGTGTTTGAATGCCTGTGAAAGGAGTTAATATGTTCTAATTGCGTGGGTTCAATCTAAATCAATGTGCGGGTTTCAGTTAGCTGTGTGGTCGGCTGGGCGTCATTGAAACTGACAACTGTCCTTCATGGTGGCTCAGAACAGGGGAGATAACCTTCCTTAAAGCACGTGGTTGCGGAGTCAGCCCAATACTCCCCGTATTAGAGATCCCCAGCTCAGTACACCCCCTGCCCCATATCTGCCTTGTACACTACTCCCACAGCTCGATACTCTACCCGTCTGCCGATGACGCGCGTACGCGTGTGTATGTGTGTGTGTGTGTGTGTGTGTGTGTGTGTGTGTGTGTGCGCAAGCGTCCGCACGCGCGTTTCCGTTAACTGTGGTATGCAAAGAGATTTCCTTTGGTTACCCACAGCCCCAGAACGACAGCTTCTTTCCGTCATGGACACAGGGGCAGTAGACAGTATGGGGACTATTAAGCAGGGGTAAGGCAGAGCAGAGGGAAGGTCAAGCAGGATCAGAAGGGGGGGGGGGGGGGGGTAGGGGTATTGTACAGCAATTTGACTTATTATCTGATATCCCAGATCAACATTGAATGATCTATCTTGTCTTCTGACAGGATGACATCTCTCCTCGCTTTGCCATTCACACCCTAGTGTTTTCCTCACGCAATTGATTGAGTATTCATCTCCCCCCCAAAAAAAAATCCCTCGTTTCTACACCAAGACCTTCAGCACTGTAAGATGCCTTTTTCAGGGCTGCCTGAAAGCTGTGAATTAGCTACAATTATTATTATTTTTTTTATTAAGAGTTAAGACATATGAACTCTGTTTATCTAAACAAACGAAAAAACGTTTTTGAGTGGTTTAAACATCTATAAGCACGGTGTATGTATGAACACCACAAACAAAAATTGGAATGGAAAAAAGGTTGATAGAGACACACACATTCAGAGACAAAGAAATCAAGGAATAACAGGACAGAGAGGTCTTTAGACAGACCCATCAACAGGACGCCGAGGTGGTTGTCAAGAATGGAGGAGCATAACTTGCCAGTCAGTAACAGCTGGATCGCATTGTTAACCTTCTATTCTAACATTCTCTTACTGTGCTTGCGAATCAGAGCTTGCAAGTGCTCAATCGATCGAGATGGTCTATTATGCTTCTCGAATTCGTGCTGACATATCTGTAACATGGAGGAAAAAAAATGTATAACATGTTTTGGGTTGTCGTGGCACGCACGTAGAAATAACTTTTAAGAGAAATGAGTTAATGGACATAGTTAATTTTGCCATTGTTTCTTAGATTTCCTTTCTTGCCCTTCCTGCCTCTCCTGGACAGTTATTTGCTTCCAGAGAATGTTGTCAGAATAATGTCTTAGGTGTCTATTGGTTTAGAATGTGATAATTTATCTGTCGGTGTATTTTCTTTCCATTATTTCACATATTCCTTCGATCACTTTCTCTCAGGCGGTTTTATTTACATCTCTACATATTGTAACGTTTCGAAGTATTAGCACGTCTCAACAAGGCACTGTCTCACCATGATCCAATTTTTGAGTGGAGCTGTTTATGCTCCAATGAATATAAAACGTGAAAATCGTATATAAACAAGAAATAATAAAAACTACCAAAAGAATTATGTATGAACAAAATATGTTATGTAATGGTCTACAACATTTCATGATTGATGTAATAGTGTTTTGGGTGTAAAATAAAGGTTTTGTATACTCCAACTGACCACCAAAGGGGCCATATCAAAACTTTCAATGCATTTTAATCAACATACATACACAGCAATCGCACAATTCTTTAAATGCATCTGTTAATAAACACACCATGCGTTTGTTTTTTTTTTTTTACTTTATGTCTCAGGTCGTTGATCCGTATCAAAAATTGAAAGCTTACGCCAAGGGGGTCATCTCTTAACGACTTTTCAAATGGCATAAAACTGGTTTTTCTTTACAGCCCTTCCTAGAATATACTGCTCAAAACAATTGAAAGGCCACTTGCAAATTCTCTCGCTATTTCACAACAGAACGGAAACAACCCAAAACAATGCTTTCGAACTTTAACTTCAGCCATTAATCAAAACATCAATGACACAGATTAATGACAAAATTGATTTGAACAGCATGTTTTGTCACTTTATAGTCCACTACCCATCTTTTCAAAAGTCAGAACGCCAGAGATATACACTAAAACACAGTCAGTAATGCGTGTGTCCGCCATTTGAGTGGATGCACGCGATACATCCTTTGCCGAATGCCTTAGATGCTAAGAAACAATGATGAAAGAAAATGACAATCTAACATACAATTCAATATGTCTTGTTACTGAAGTATTTCTTATCAGATTTTAAGCGTACTGTCAGACTGGTTATTCCCCTTTGCTCTTTTCAACATAGAGATGGTTTATTGCATTCAAAGCATTGAAACTGAACGAAACAGGTAACGGCCTACAGAAGTATTGTTGAAACAGTATTTTACCACGTTAAGATGGTTAATTCCTGTATGAGACGCAAAGCAGTTTAGTGGTTTGCTTTTCTGAAAGTAGCTTATCAGTATCTTTTCTTAATTATCTATTGTGCTGTTGGCGTCATCATCATCATCATCATTTTCCACCAAAATCAGGATAATCACCACGATCATTCCCATCCTCATCTCATCCAATGAGATCAAATGGACAGAATGAAGGAAGTAAGAAAATCGAGTGAACAATAGTGAATGATATGG
>JADBJO010008356.1:0-18056 GCA_016801955.1 Conus betulinus | reverse complement strand
GTCGAGAGATGCACTGTGTTTGTGGCCGTTTAAACTATCCACAGTGTTTGAATCCTACGAAGGGAGTTAATATGTTCTAATTGCATGGGTTCAATCTAAATCAATGTGCGGGTTTCAGTTAGCTCTGTGTGGTCGCTGGGCGTCAGAGAAACTGACAACTGTCCTTCATGGTGGCTCAGAACAGGGGAGATAACCTTCCTTAAAGCACGTGGTTGCGGAGTCAGCCCATACTCCCCGTATTAAGAGATCCCCAGCTCAGTACACCACCTGCCCCATATCTGCCTTGTACACTACTCCCACAGCTCGATACTCTACCCGTCTGCCGATGACGCGCGTACGCGTGTGTATGTGTGTGTGTGTGTGTGTGTGTGTGTGTGTGTGTGTGTGTGTGTGTGTGTGTGTGAGCGCAAGCGTCTGCACGCGCGTTTCCGTTAACTGTGGTATGCAAAGATTTCCTTTGGTTACCCACAGCCCCAGAATGACAGCTTCTTTCCGTCATGGACACAGGGGCAGTAGACAGCATGGGGACTATTAAGCAGGGGTAAGGCAGAGCAGAGGGAAGGTCAAGCAGGATCAGAAGGGGGGGGGGAGGTAGGGGTATTGTACAGCAATTTGACTTATTATCTGATATCCCAGATCAACATTGAATGATCTATCTTGTCTTCTGACAGGATGACATCTCTCCTCGCTTTGCCATTCACACCCCTAGTGTTTTCCTCATGCAAGTGATTGATTATTCATCCCCCCCCCCCCCCCCCCCAAATCCCTCGTTTCTACACCAAGACCTTCAGCACTGTAAGATGCCTTTTTCAGGGCTGACTGAAAGCTGTGAATTAGCTACAAATTATTATTATTTTGATTAAGAGTTAAGACATATGAACTCTGTTTATCTAAACAAACGGAAAACGTTTTTGAGTGGTTTAAACATCTATAAGCACAGTGTATGTATGAACACCACAAAGAAAAATGGGAATGTAAAAAAGGTTGATAGAGACACACATTCAGAGACAAAGAAATCAAGAATAACAGGACAGAGAGGTCTTTTAGACAGACCCATCAACAAAGACGCCATGGTGGTTATCAAGAATGGAGGAGCATAACTTGCCAGTCAGTAACAGCTGGATCGCATTGTTAACCTTCTATTCTAACATTCTCTTACTGTGCTTGCGAATCAGAGCTTGCAAGCTCTCAATTGATCGAGATGGTCTATTATGCTTTTCGAATTCCTGCTGACATATCTGTAACATGGAGGGAAAAATATGTATAACGTGTTTTGGTTGTCGTGTCACGCACGTAGAAATAACTTTTAAGAGAAATGAGTTACTGGACATGGTTAATTTTTGCCATTGTTTCTTAGATTTTCTTTCTTGCCCTTCCTGCCTCCTTTGGACAGTTATTTGCTTCCAGAGAATGTTGTCAGAATAATGTCTTAGGTGTCTATTGGTTTAGAATGCAATAATTTATCTGTTGGTGTATTTTCTTTTAATTATTTCACATATTCCTTCGATCACTTTCTCAGGTGGTTTTATTTATATCTCTACATATTGTAACGTTTCGAAATATTAACACGCCTCAACAAGGTCTATGACTTACCATAATCCAATTTTTGGGTGGAGCTGGTCATGCTCCCAATGAATATAAAACGTGAAAATCGTATATAAACACAAAGTAATAAACTACCAAAAGAATCATGTATGAACAAAAATATGTTCTGTAAATGTTCTACAACACTTTATGATTGATGTAATAATGTTTTGCATGTAAAAATAAAGGTTTTGTAGACTCCATCTGACCACCAAAGGGGCCATATCAAAACTTTCAATGCATTTTAATCAACATACATGCACAGCAATCGCACAATTCTTTAAATGCAACTGTTAATAAACACACACCATGCGTGTGTTGTTTTTTTTACTTTATTGTCTCAGGTCGTTGATCCGTATCAAAAATTGAAAGGTTACGCCAAGGGAGTCATCTCTTAACGACTTTTCAAATGGCATAAAAACTGGTTCTTCTTTTTACGGCCCTTCCTAGAATATACTGCTAAAAATAATTGAAAGGCCACTTGCAAATTCTCTCGCTATTTCACAACAGAACGGAAACAACCCAACAAATTCTTTCGAACTTTAACTTCAGCCATTAATCAAAACATCAATGACACAGATTAATGACAAAATTGATTTGAACAGCATGTTTTGTCACTTTATAGTCCACTACCCATCTTTTCAAAAGTCAGAAACGCCAGAGATATACACTAAAACACAGTCAGTAACGCGTGTGTCCGCCATTTGCGTGGATGCACGCGATACATCCTTTGCCTCATGCCTTAGATGCTAAGAAACAATGATGAAAGAAAATGACAATTTAACATACAAATAATATGTCTTGTTATTGAAGTATTTCTTATCAGATTTTAAGCGTACTGTCAGACTGGTTACTTCCCTTTGCTCTTTTCAACATAGAGA
Organism: Conus betulinus; assembly: GCA_016801955.1. Taxonomy (NCBI): domain Eukaryota; kingdom Metazoa; phylum Mollusca; class Gastropoda; order Neogastropoda; family Conidae; genus Conus; species Conus betulinus. The sequence goes on along the minus strand of JADBJO010008356.1, from coordinate 15,591 downwards.
TTGTTTATTGCATTCAAAGCATTGAAACTGAACGAAACAGGTAATGGCCTACAGAAGTATTGTTGAAACAGTGTTTTACCACGTTAAGATGGTTAATTCCTATATATGAGATGCAAAGCAGTTTAGTGGTTTGCTTTCTGAAAGTAGCTTATCAGTATCTTTTCTTAATTATCTATTGTACTGTTGGCGTCATCATCATCATCATCATTTTCACCAAAATCAGGATAATCACCACGATCATTCCCATCCTCATCTCATCAGATGAGATCAAATGGACAGAATGAAGGAAGTAAGAAAATCGAGTGAACAATAGTGAATGATATGGACTAGATGACACGAGAAACGACTGAATGAAGCGCCAGCTGGCAGCTCTACAGTTAGCACTACCCAGGTAGGCAGCCTGTTGTGTAAACGAGTGTGGATTGTAAAGCGCTTAGAGCTTGGTCTCTCGCCAACAATAGGCGCTATGTAAGTATTCATTCTAATCTAATTGTAACGGGAGCAAAATATCGGTCAAACCTCTTTTTCATCTGAGAAGATAGCAGTCTGTCTCTCTGTCAGAATATACGTGCGTGCGTGCGTGTGTGTGTGTGTGTATGTGTGTGTGTGTGTTGTAATGTATTGGCCTAGGGTGTCGTCAGATACACTGTGTTTGTGGCCGTTTAAACTATCCACAGTGTTTGAATGCCTACCAAGGGAGTTAATATGTTCTAATTGCGTGGGTTCAATCTAAATCAATGTGCGGCTTTCAGTTAGCTCTGTGTGGTCGGCTGGGCGTCAGAGAAACTGACAACTGTCCTTCATGGTGGCTCAGAACAGGGGAGATAACCTTCCTTAAAGCACGTGGTTGTGGAGTCAGCCCAATACTCCCCGTATTAAGAGATCCCCATCTCAGTGCTCCCCCTGCTCCATATCTACCTTGTACATGACTCCTGTAGCTGGATACTGTACCCATCTGCTGATGACGCGCGTACGCGTACGTGTACGTGTGTGTGTGTGTGTGTGTGTGTGTGTGTGTGTGTGTGTGTGTGTGTGTGAGCGCGAGCGTCTGCACGCGCGTTTCCGTTAACTGTGGTATGCAAAGATTTCCTTTGGTTACCCACAGCCCAGAACGACAGCCTCTTTCCGTCATGGACACAGGGGCAGTAGACAGCATGGGGACTATTAAGCAGGGGTAAGGCAGAGCAGAGGGAAGGTCAAGCAGGATCAGAAGGGAGGGGGGGGGGGGGGGGGGGGTTAGGGGTATTGTACAGCAATTTGACTTATTATCCGATATCCCAGATCAACATTGAATGATCTATCTTGTCTTCTGACAAGATGACATCTCTCCTCGCTTTGCCATTCACACCCCTAGTGTTTTCTCACGCAAGTGATTGAGTATTCATCCCCCCCCCCCCCCCCCCCAAATCCCTCGTTTCTACACCAAGACCTTCAGCACTGTAAGATGCCTTTTTCAGGGCTGACTGAAATCTGTGAATTAGCTACAATTATTACTTTTTTTTAATTAAGAGTTAAGACATATGAACTCTGTTTATCTAAACAAACGAAAAACGTTTTTGAGTGGTTTAAACGTCTATAAGCACAGTGTATGTATGAACACCACAAACAAAAATTGGAATGGAAAAAAAAGATTGACAGAGACACACATTCAGAGACAAAGAAATCAAGGAATAACAGGACAGAGAGGTCTTTAGACAGACCTATCAACAGGACGCCGAGGTAGTTATCAAGAATGGAGGAGCATAACTTGCCAGTCAGTAACAGCTGGATCGCATTGTTAACCTTCTATTCTAACATTCTCTTACTGTGCTTGCGAATCAGAGTTTGCAAGCGCTCAGTCGATCGAGATGGTCTATTATGCTTTTCGAATTCCTGCTGACATATCTGTAACATGGAGGGAAAAAAATGTATAACGTGTTTTGGTTGTCGTGGCACGCACGTAGAAATAACTTTTAAGAGAAATGAGTTACTGGACATGGTTAATTTTGCCATTGTTTCTTAGATTTCTTTCTTGCCCTTCCTGCCTCTCCTGGACAGTTATTTGCTTCCAGAGAATGTTGTCAGAATAATGTCTTAGGTGTCTATTGGTTTAGAATGCGATGATGTTATCTGTCGGTGTATTTGCTTTCCATTATTTCACATATTCCTTCGATCACTTTCTCAGTCGGTTTTATTTATATCTCTACATATTGTAACGTTTCGAAGCATTAGCACGTCTCAACAAAAACCTCTGACTGACCATTATCCAATTTTTGGTTGGAGTTGTTTAGGCTCCAATGAATAGAAAACGTGAAAATTTTATGTAACAAAACTAATAAGCTATTGACAGAATTATGTTTGAACAAAAAATGGTTTGTAAATGTTGTTTTACATTTCATGATCAACGTAATAGTACTTTGGATGTAAGATAAAGATTTTATATACTCCAGCTTAGCACCAAAGGGGCTGTATCAAGGCTTTCAATGCATTGTAATCAACATACATGCACAGTAATCGCGCGATTCTTTAAATGCATCTGTTAACAAATACACCATGCGTGTCCTGTTTTTTTTTATTTTATTGTCTGAGGAAAGACGTTGATCCGTATCAAAAATTGAAAGATTAACGACTTTTCAAACGGCATAAAACTGGTTCTTCTACACAGCCGTTCCTAGAATATACTGCACAAAACAATTGAGGCCACTAATTCTCCCGCTATTTCGCAACAGAACGGAAACAACCCAAAGCAATGTTTTCGAACTTCACTTCAGCCATTAATCAAAACATCAATGACACAGATTAATGACAAAATCGATTTGAACAGCATGTTTTGTCACTTTGAAGTCCCTACCCATCTTTTCAAAAGTCAGAACGCCAGAGATACACAAAAACACAGTCAGAAAAGCGTGTGTCCGCCATTTGCGTGGATGCACGCGATGCACCTTTGTCTCATGGATTGAGTCGGAGTCATCTGGGGTATTTGCCTGCCACTCGTGCTCAAGGAACTGAACACAGCTGGTTGAGGTCAGCTGGTGGGGATGAGTGCTTCGAAGTCGCCGGCCCAGCACGTCCCATAGGTGCTCGAGAGTGGGTTTAAGGTCCGGTGAGCAGGCTGGCCAGTCCATGTGTATCACGAGTTGCTGCTGAAGAAGAAAGTTGTCGACGACTCGAGCCCTGTGAGGTCTGGCGTTGTCGTCTTGAAGTACCGCGCCTGGTCCAATAGCTTGCAGCGCTGGCAGCACAAGGGGCTGCAGGATGCCATCCCTGTAGCCCACACACGTTGAGGTTGCCTTGCACCATGTGCAGGGGGGTTTCTGTAGTTCCGTGCCATCCCTCCCCACACCATTATGGATCCACCACCATAGCGATCACGCTCGCTCACGAGACCATCGTGATAGCGTTCTCCTTGCCGCCGCCAGGCACGGTTCCTGCCGTCATGAAATGATAAGGCAAAGCAGGACTCGTCAGTAAACAATACTCTTGCCCACTGATCTCTGGTCCATGCTAAGTGACGCTGGGCCCAAGCCAAACGAGCAGCACGATGAGCTGGTGTCAGGACAGGACGGACGGGTGGTCGTCTTGAGCGCAGGTGTGCCTCTCTCAACCGGTTCCGAATGGTCTGGTCACTGACGGTGACATTGCAGGCTGCTTGCAGCTGTCCCCTGAGTGTGTCGGAAGTGGCCGTTCTCTGCCTCAGAGCCGACAGGACAACAAACCTGTCCTGCTGCCTGGAGGTGGACCTTGAGCTTCTTGGACGTCTTCGCTCAGCAACACTTCCTATCTGGTTGAAGCAGTCTCTCAAAGTCTGAATGGGCGACTGACAGTCGACGACCAACCTCTCGCACCCCCACGCCCTCCTGAACCCACGCAATTGCCCGCCCTTGGTCATCTTGACTCAGTCGTTGTCTCTGGGGCATGGTTGCAAAAGTGCCGTGAACACAGGCATAAATGCCCACCAGTCAAAACTGGCTGACCTGTGTTCAGATAAGACATGGGTTGCACGTGCATTGCAGTATTCCTGCAGTTCAGATGTGCTCTGTTGCACAGGCATGTTTGATTTGCACCCTTTTTTTTGTGCAGTATGTGCACATTTCAGTTCACCGCTGTGATGTGCATGACACAGACTGAGTTGATTTCTGATCAAATTCAAGTTGACTGATCAGGCATGCAACCAAATTCAGTAAGTGTGGGTGGGTGCAGTGCCCTGTTATTGGAAAAAATAGAAGTCAAACAAGGTACCCTAAAAAGTGGTAGTGGCCTTTCAATTGTTTTGAGCAGATATAATAGTAAAACCTCTTTCAGATTTTGACGGATCTGGAAGAGCTTGTTTGTTAAACAACATCTGCGAGTTACATTTCTCTAGCCAGAGGTCTTTTACACAAGCCTGAGCTTTGGCTTTCGGATCTGTGCGAGGGGGACAGAGAAACCTGTTCAACTCTTTCTTTGAGGAACTTGGGCAATTTGATCAAATCGAGTTGTTGCCTCGAATGTCCACATATTTGGTTGTGTGAAATTAATGTGTTAGCTCCGAAGGAAAAAATAGGGCAAGTTCCTAGACGTCAGATTTTTAATGACTCCGTTCTGTGACCAAACAGATCAAAGTGATTGAATGGGGAGAGCAAAAGCTTAAATGTGGCTAAAAATACTCACCTTCATGTTGGTCATTTGCAATTGGTTCCAAGGCTGTTATACCAGGACTGGGCAGTGGGCAATAAACTGGCACTGGTCATGAAATGGCGCCAAAGACGTGAGTCTACTACGATCTCAAACAGCCAAGTCCTGGACTCCTGACAAGAGAAGGGACGAAGATGAATCACTGACGCCTTAAAACCAGCTGCGTTGGGCAGACTGGGCTCTTCAGTTTTGGATAAGAATTCATACAGGTGAAGGAAAACATCGAATCCAAACCCCCGCTGCCTTGTGGCTATTACCTCTTGTGGGAAAGGTTTCAGGAGGAAGAAGCCGGAGCCCTTAGGGCAGTCTGGTGATGAACTCCGTCGTCTTACCTGCAGCCATGGAGGCCGACAGTTGTGACGTTTTATTACGGCACTGCCAAGCAATCTTCTTGGCCGAGAGAGTAGGGACTGTCCCCGTGCAATGGGTTTGCAACAATAAAAACATGCACTCACAGGTTCTTCTGCACAGCATTTATCCTACTACAGTCCTGTGACGTTGGGCAAGTGACTGGAGGGACAGGTGAAGATGATCACTGTGCAGTTCTGGTCATAAATCTGCGCATAGGTGACCTCCAGGCGAGTGCGAGTCCAGGAGTGGGGTGGGCTTTGACCAGGGGAAGGAAGACGTTGGACAGCAGCCAGGGCGACTGGGCAGCCCATATTGAGAAACGTTGGTGACCTCAAACTAAAAATGCCTGACTTTCTTCAATCCTGAAATTACTTTGATATTTAAAGTTTTTGTGCTCCTCCTAAGATCCATGGTTGATCCTTAAACAATGGCGTTCTGACTGAAAATCTGAAATTGCTGTCAAAATGAGCTTGCCTCCTGTTTATCATCACCCTCCACAAAGTACCGTGCGCGCGCGCGCACACACACACACACACACACACACACACACACACACACACACACACACACACACACACACATCTGTATATACACACACATGCATGCGCGCACATACGCACACGCTCCCACATTTTTTTTTGCGTGTGTGTGTGTGTGTATGTGTGTGTGTGTGTGTATAAACAGAGAGAGAGAGAGAGAGAGAGAGAGAGAGAGAGAAGAAGAAGAAGAAGAGGAAGGGAAACAAAAAATAAAGCGTTGTTTCATCCTCCTTCAACATTTCCACCAGGTCTGGTCTTCCTCAGGTGACTTAATTAAAAACAAGTTTCAGCCACGTTAGCTCTCGGACATGACTAGTCAGGGACAAAGTTCACAACATTTCTGCCCAGCTCTTCCCTCCTATCTCCCACCCCTCCCCTCCCCTCCCCCTGCCTTTCTACCATCTCCCTCCCTATTTCTCCGGCCTTTATGGTCTCCATACGTTCCTTTACGTGTTTCATTTCTTTCTTCTTTTTCCTGCTGTGTGAGGAAGGTTATCAGACACATGACGCTATTTAGGTGGCATATAAATGGGCAAGTTGGGATGCAGGGAGGTAGAGAGGGATGACGTATGGAGAGAGGGGTGTAAAGATCAGTGAAACGTAGTTGTAGAGTGATGGTGATAAAACGGTCGAACATTAGGGAGGGCAACATCTATATCTCATCAGTAAAACGTAGTTTGTAAGAGTGATGGTGATAATAATACGGTCATAAACGATAGTAAGATACACACATAAATGTTAGACAAGGGATAAAGAGAGCATGGGGTATCTATATTACAGTTAAAAAAAATTGAAGCAAATGGATAGATCATTTTTTTCATAAAAGTGAAAATTACTACGTCAGCAGTGAACAAGATTCAGCTGATTAGAATGCGTTAGATGCTATAAACAATGATGAAAGAAATGACAATTTAACATACAAATGAATATGTCTAGTTATTGCAGTATTTCTCATCAGTTCTTAAGCGTACTGTCAGACTGGTTATTCCCCTTTGCTCTTTTCAACTTAGAGATGCTTTATTGCATTCAAGGCATTCAAATTGAACCAAACAGGTATCGGGTTACAGAAGCATTGTTGAACAGTATTTTATCACGTTAAGATGGTTAATTCCTATATGAGATGCAAAGCAGATTAGTGGTTTGTTTTCTAGTAGTAGCTTATCAATATCTTTTCTTAATTATTGAACGATTTCGATTTTTTAACAGCCATAGTAAAATATTTTTGCTAGATTTCAGCAAAAATGTTTTTTAACAAAATATATAAGAATGTGTAGTCTGAAGAATGATAATTTTGGGACTTCTGTTTTCTATTTATTTTCGAAACTGTGTATTACTATATTATCACCACAAATGGTTAAATATTCCTGTATATTACACACATTTCGACCGAGGGTAGGAGTTATTTCCAAACGGATGAGAGTGAGCATTATTTGTGTGGAGCTGACATTATAGCTCTAAATCATAATACGAAAATCGACATAATTGAGTGAGTGAGTGAGAGAGAGATTTTTCTCCAATGTTTCGACCACGTGTGGACTTTTCTCAGGTCACTTAATCACAAACACGTCGCCCGCACCTGCCTAGTCGTTAGCTGTAGGACACTACAAGTCTGAGAGAAAGGTCACTGCGTTTCGATCTAACTCTTCCCTCCTACCTTTCCCTCACTCCCGTACTCTCTTCCTGTCTATTCCTCTGTCACTTGTGTTCTACATTGCTCTATCGCCTCTCTCCTGGTTTATTCGTTTCCTCCCACGTCTGCGCTGCTGTAGCTATTTCCACGTTCACTTCTCTTCCTGCTATGTCATGTAATTGATTAGGCATATGTCGCTCTTCAATTCTCCTATATGGGGCAAGTTGGGAGGTGGTGGTGAGGGTGGAGGAGAGGGACGAAGAATAGAGGGAAGGGGGTATAGAGAGAGAGGGTTAAACAATATCGTCAGTTTCCATATTCTTTATCGAGGAAGTTTTGTCGCATTGGGAGTTTTGTGTTTTTTAACATGGACTTTGGTTTGAAGTTAGCTGTAATTTATGGTGCTTTCAGCTTTGATGTGGTTCTGAGGTCATAGTTTATGATAATCATTTATTGTGCTGTTGGCGTCATCATCATCTTCATCATCATCATTATCATCATCATCATAATCATCATTTTCACCATGATCATAATCATAACCATGATCATTTCCACCCTCATCTCATCAGATGAGATCAAATGGACAGAAAGAAGGAAGTAAGGAAATTGAGTGAACAATATTGAATGATATGGACTGGATGACACGAAAAACGGATGATTCGAGAAACGACTGAACAAAGCGCCAGCTGGCAGCTCTACAGTCGGCGCTACCCAGGTAGACAGCCCGTTGTGCAAACGAGTGCGGACTGTAAAGCACTTAGAGTTTGGCCTCTCGCCAACAATAGGCGCTGTTTAAGTATTCATTCTAATCTAATTGTAATGGGAGCAAAATATCGGTCAAACCTTTCTTCATCTGGTAAGCGAACAGTCTGTCCAAATCAACCCTTCAGTCCGTTTGTCTATCTCTTTTTCTCTCTGTCAGAATATACATGTGTATGTGTGCGTGTGTGTGTGTGTGTGTGTGTGTGTGTGTGTGTGTGTGTGTGTGTGTGTGTGTGTGTGTGTGTGTGTGTGTGTGTGTGTGTGCGTGTGTGTGTGTGTGTGTGTGTGTGTGTGTGTGTGTGTGTGTGTGTGTGTGTGTTGTAATGTATTGGCCTGGGGTGTCGAGAGATACACTGTGTTTGTAGCCGTTTAAACTATCCACAGTGTTTGAATGCCTACGAAAGGAGTTAATATGTTCTAATTCCGTGGGTTCAATCTAAATCAATGTGTGGCTTTCAGTTAGCTCTGTGTGGTCGGCTGGGCGTCAGAGAAACTGACAAGTGTCCTTCATGGTGGCACGTGGGTTCGGAGTCAGCCCAATACTCCCCGTATTGAGAGATCCCCATCTCAGTACTCCCCCTGCTCCATATCTACCTTGTACATGACTCCTGTAGCTTGAGACTCTACCCGTCTGCCGATGACGCGCGCGTTCGTGTGTGTGTGTGTGTGTGTGTGTGTGTGTGTGTGTGTGTGTGTGCGTACGTCTGTGCGTGCGTGTGTGCGTGCACGCGTGCGCGCGTGCGCGCGCGCGCGCGCGCATGTGTGTGTGTGTGTGTGTGTGTGTGTGTGTGTGTGTGTGTGTGAGAGCGCGAGGGTGAACTCGCGCGTGTCTGTTAACTGTGATATGCTAAGATTTCCTTTGGTTACCCACAGCCCCGGAACAACAGCGTCTTTCCGTCATGGACACAGGGGCAATAGACAGCATGGGGAGTATGTTGCAGGGGTAAGGCAGAGCAGAGGGAAGGTCAAGCAGGATTGGGGGGGGGGGGGGGGGGGGGGAGCGGGTATTGTCCAGCAATTTGACTTCTTATCATCCAATGTCCCAGACCAACATTAAATGATCTATTTTATCTTCTGACAGGGTGACATCTAGCCTCACTTTGCCATTCACAGCCTTTGGTTTTCCTCATGCAGGTGATTGAGTATTCATCTCCTCCAAATCCTTCGTTTCTACACCAAGACCTTCAGCACTGTAAGATGATGATCGTGAGCAGCCTTTTCAGGGCTGACTGAAAGCTATGAATTAGCTACAATTATTTTTTTATGCAGAGTTAAGACATATGAACTCTGTTTATCTAAACAAACGAAAACACATTTTTGAGTGGTTTAAACGTCTGTATGCACAGTGTATGTATGAACACTACAAACAAAAATTTGAATGAAGAAAAGATTGATAGAGACACACATTGACAGATGAAGAAATCAAGGAATAACAGGACAGAGAGGTGCTTAGACAGACCCATCAACAAAGACGCTGTTGTGGTTATTAAGAATGGAGGAGCATAACCTGCCAGTCAGTAACAGCTGGATAGCATTGTTAACCTTCTGTTCTATCATTCTGTTACTGTGCTTGCGAATCTCAGCTTGCAAGCGCTCTATCGATTGAGATTGCTTGTTATGCTTCTCGAATTCCCGGTGACATATCTGTAACATGGATGGGAAAAAAATGTATAACATGTTTTGGTTGTCGTGGCACGCACATAAAAATACCTTTTCAGAGAAATGAGTTATTGGACATGGTTAATTTTGCATTTGTTTCTTAGATTTCCCTTCTTGCCCTCCCTGTCTCTCCCTGGACAGTTATTTGCTTCCAGAGAATGTTGTCAGAATAATGTCTTAGGTGTCTATTGGTTTAGAATGCGATAATCTATCTGTCGGTGTATTTTCTTTGAATTATATCAAGTATTCCTTCGATCCCTTTCTCAGGCATTTTTATTTCTATCTCTATATTTTTTGTGTTTTGAAATAGATTATTGATCATTCATATCACAAATCACTTTTTATCACAATTTCTCGAGTGGAGCTAATCAGCTCCAATGAATAAATAGAATAAAAATGTGTAAATAGAATGATTTAATATACTATAAAAAAGTATTTATAGATATCTTGCATTTTGATTTAACTTTCTTTCTCCTACCTGTTCTCTAACCTGTCATTCACCTTTTCTATTTCTCTGTCGCCTGTGTTCTTCACCACTCTACCAATTCTTTTCTGATTTATTCGTTTCCTCTCACACTTTGCGCTGCTTTCGTTAATCCTTGTCCACTTCTTTTTCCTGCTATGTTATTTCATTCTCAGACAAATGGCGCTCTTCAATTTTCCTATATGGGCAAGTTGCGAGGGGTGAAGAATGGAGGGAAGAGGGGTACAGAGAGTGGGTTGAAACGATATCGTAATTTTTTCCATATTCCTTACCTAGGAAGTTTTGTCGCGCATTACGAGTTTTGTGTTTTAAGATGGGCTTTGGTTTGAAATTACCTGTAATTTTATGGTGTTTTTTTAAGCTTTGATGTGGTTCTGAGGTCAACTGGACCACAGCGATCAGAGTTTATGATAATCATTTATTGTGCTGTTGGCGTCATCTTCATTATCATCATCATTTTCACCATGATCATTCGCATCTAATCAGACGAGATCAAATGGACAGAAGAAGGAAGTAAGAAATTGAGTGAACAATATTGAATGACATGGACTGGATGACACGAAAACGGATGACTCGAGAAACGACTGAATGAAGCGCCAGCTGGCAGCTCTACAGTCGGCGCTACCCAGGTAGACAGTCCGTTGTGCAAACGAGTGTGGACTGTAAAGCACTTAGAGTTTGGCCTCTCGCCAACAATAGGCGCTGTTTAAGTATTCATTCTAATCTAATTGTAATGGGAGCAAAATATCGGTCAAACCTTTTTTCATCTGGTAAGCGAACAGTCTGTCCAAATCAACCCTTCAGTCCGTTTTGTCTATCTCTTTTTCTGTCTGTCAGAATATACATGTGTATGTGTGTGTGTGTGTGTGTGTGTGTGTGTGTGTGTGTGCTGTAATGTACTGGCCTGGGGTGTCCAGAGATACACTGTGTTTGTAGCCGTTTAAACTATCCACAGTGTTTGAATGCCTACGAAAGGAGTTAATGTTCTAATTCCGTGGGTTCAATCTAAATCAATGTGCGGCTTTCAGTTAGCTCTGTGTTGTCGGCTGGGCGTCAGAGAAACTGACAACTGTCTTTCATGGTGGCACGTGGGTTCGGAGTCGGCCCAATACTCCCCGTATTGAGAGATCCCCATCTCAGTACTCCCCCTGCTCCATATCTACCTTGTACATGACTCCTGTAGCTCGATACTCTACCCGTCTGCCGATGACGCGCGCGTTTCGTGTGTGTGTGTGTGTGTGTGTGTGTGTGTGTGTGTGTGTGTGTGTGTGTGTGCGTGCGTGTGTGTGTGTGTGTGTGTGTGTGTGTGTGTGATTGTGTGCGTGCGTTAGTGCGTGCGTGTGTGCGTGCACGCGTGAGTGTCTGTACGTGTGTGTGTGTGTGTGTGTGTGTGTGTTTGTGTGTGTGTGTGTGTGTGTGTGTGTTGTGTGTGAACTCTGTTTTATCTTAACAAACGAAAACAATTTTGAGTGGTTTAAACGTCTATATGCACAGTGTATGTAGGAACACCACAAACAAAAATTTGAATGAAAAAAGGTTGATAGAGACACACATTGACAGATGAAGAAATCAAGGAATAACAGGACAGAAAGGTGTTTTAGATAGACCCATCAACAAAGACGCTGATGTTATTAAGAATGGAGGAGCGTAACTTGCCAGTCAGTAACAGCTGGATCGCATTGTTAACTTCTATTCTAACATTCTGTTACTGTGCTTGTGAGTCAGAGCTTGCAAGCGCTCAGTCGATCGAGATTGCCTGTTATGCTTCTCGAATTCCCGCTAACATATCTGTAACATGATGGGAAAAAACGTATAACGTGTTTTAGTTGTCGTGGCACGCACGTAGAAATAACCTTTAAGAGAAATGAGTTACTGGACATGATTAATTTTGCAGTTGTTTCTTAGATTTCCATCCTTCCCCTTTCTGCCTCTCCTGGACAGTATATTTCTTCCAGAGAATGTTGTCAGAATAATGCCTTAGGTGCCTATTTGTTTAGAATGCAATAATTTATCTGTCGGTGTATTTTCTTTTAATTATATCAAGTATTCCTTCGATCCCTTTCTCGGGCATTTTTATTTCTATCTCTATATTTTTTGTGTTTTGAAAAAAGAGTATCGATCATTCATATCACAAATCATTTCTTATCACAATTTCTCGAGTGGAGCTAATCAGCTCCAATGAATAAATAGAATAAAAATGTGTAAATAGAATGATTTAATATACTATAAAAAAAGTATTTATAGATATCTTGCATTTTGATTTAACTTTCTTTCTTCTACCTGTTCTCTAACCTGTCATTCACCTGTTCTCTTTCTATCTATTTCTCTGTCGCCTGTGTTCTTCACCACTCTACCAATTCTTTTCTGATTTATTCGTTTCCTCTCACACTTTGCGCTGCTTTCGTTAATCCTTGTCCACTTCTTTTTCCTGCTATGTTATTTCATTTCTCAGACAAATGGCGCTCTTCAATTTTCCTATATGGGTAAGTTGCGAGGGGTGAAGAAGAATGGAAGAAAGAGGGTACGGAGAGTGGGTGAAACGATATCGTAATTTTTCCATATTTCTTATCTAGGAAGTTTTGTCGCGCATTATGAGTTTTGTGTTTTTAAGATGGGCTTTTGGTTTGAAATTACCTGTAATTATGGTGTTTTTTAAGCTTTGATGTGGTTCTGAGGTCAACTGGACCCACAGCGATCAGAGTTTATGATAATCATTTATTATGCTGATGGTGTCATCTTCATTATCATCATCATTTTCACCATGATCATTCCCATCCTCATCTCATCAGACGAGATCAAATGGACAGAATGAAGGAAGTAAGGAAATTGAGCGAACAATATTGAATGACATGGACTGGATGACACGAAAAACGGATGATTCGAGAAAACGACTGAATCAAGCGCCAGCTGGCAGCTCAACAGTCGGCGCTACCCAGGTAGACAGTCCGTTGTGCAACGAGTGTGGACTGTAAAGCACTTAGAGTTTGGCCTCTCGCCAACAATAGGCGCTATATAAGTATTCATTCTAATCTAATTGTAATGGGAGCAAAATATCGGTCAAACCTTTTTTCATCTGGTAAGCGAACAGTCTGTTCAAATCAACCCTTCAGTCCGTTTGTCCATCTCTTTTTCTCTCTGTCAGATATACATGTGTATGTGTGTGCGTGTGTGTGTGTGTGGTGTGTGTGTGTGTGTGTGTGTTGTAATGTATTGGCCTGGGGTGTCGAGAGATACACTGTGTTTGTAGCCGTTTAAACTATCCACAGTGTTTGAATGCCTACGAAAGGAGTTAATATGTTCTAATTCCGTGGGTTCAATCTAAATCTATGTGCGGCTTTCAGTTAGCTCTGTGTGGTTGGCTGGGCGTCAGAGAAACTGACAACTGTCCTTCATGGTGGCACGTGGGTTCGGAGTCAGCCCAATACTCCCCGTATTGAGAGATCCCCATCTCAGTACTCCCCCTGCTCCATATCTACCTTGTACATGACTCCTAGCTCGATACTCTACCCGTCTGCCGATGACGCGCGCGTTCGTGTGTGTGTGTGTGTGCGTGGTGCGTGTGTGTGTGGGTGTGTGTGTGTGTGTGTGTGTGTGTGTGTTTGTGTGTGTGTGTGTGTGTGTGTGTGTGTGTGTGTGTGTGTGTGTGTGTGATTGTGTGCGTGCGTGAGTGCGTGCGTGTGTGCGTGCACGCGTGAGTGTCTGTACGTGTGTGTGTGTGTGTGTGTGTGTGTGTGTGTGTGTGTGTGTGTGTGTGTGAACTCTGTTTATCTAAACAAACGAAAAACAATTTGAGTGGTTTAATTAAAACATCTATATGCACAGTGTATGTATGACACCACAACAAACAAAAATTTGAATGAAAAAAAGATTGATAGAGACATACATTGACAGACAAAGATATCAAGGAATAACAGGTCAGAGAGTTTCTTTTTTTTCCCCTCCGCCCACCCCCGCCTTTACTATTTTTTTTTTGTCTTTTATTTTTTTTTTCCCTACTATGTTTCTTTTTTGTTTCCTTTTTCTTTTTCACTTTTCTTCCTTTATTTTTGGTATTTTTTTAAGGCGGTCCTTTTATTTATTTTTTTTTTCCTTCCCTTTATCTCTCACGCACCATGCGGGTCTGTATGAGAGGCCTTTAGACAGACCCATCAACAAAGACGCTGATGTGGTTATTAAGAATGGAGGAGCGTAACTTGCCAGTCAGTAACAGCTGGATCGCATTGTTAACCTTCTGTTCTAACATTCTGTTACTGTGCTTGTGAGTCAGAGCTTGCAAGCGCTCAGTCGATCGAGATTGCCTGTTATGCTTCTCGAATTCCCGCTAACATATCTGTAACATGGATGGGGAAAAAATGTATAACGTGTTTTTCGTTGTCGTGGCACGCACGTAGAGAATAACCTTTAAGAGAAATGAGTTACTGGACATGATTAATTTTGCAGTTGTTTTTCTTAGATTTCCATCCTTCCCCTTTCTGCCTCTCTTGGAAAGTTTTTTTCCTTCCAGAGAATGTTGTTAGAATAATGTCTCAGGTGTCTATTGGTCTAGAATGCAATAATTTATCTTCAGTGCATTTTATTTTAGTTTGTATCATATATTCCTTCGATCCTTTTCTCGGCCAAGTATATTCTATCTCTATATTATTTTCACGTTTGGATAAACGAGCACTGATTATTTCACATCGCCGATCATTTCGTATCGCAATTTATTCAGCGGAGCTAATCAGCTCCAATATGTAAAGAAAAGAAATTGAGAATCTGTCAATAGAATGATTATTATGTTATATGTAGAAGTCTACGTATTCTTATACCAATGTTCTTAATATATGTTTCATAGAATGAGATGTTGTAACGTTTTGTTTGCGTGAGAGAGATTATTGATTGTATTGAAGTCGACTGGTAAGGATCATATCAAGGCTAGCTACGTATTGGAGTCAACGTATAAACAAACATTAACACATCGCTTTTAAAACAAAATTAACGAACACATCATAAATTTTCATTACTAATCTTTCTCCCATAATGTGTATATTCTAAAGTCATCCGTGTCAATAGTTCAAAATTCGCATCAGATGGGTCACTTCTTAACAAGGTTTTCTAGGAATATGTTAGAAGGTGCTTATGTCTCACATTGTGCAAATCCCGTCACTGTATAACATCATGTACACTGACAGCGGTACATAACGTGGAACGCATCACGGATCTTCTTCACGGTGTTAGAAGATAACAATGGGTGTAAAAGACTGGTCAGTGCACAAGACTGGTTCCTTTTTATGGTTGTCCTTGGAATACGGTTAAACCTCTTTCAGGTTTGGGACGGATCTGGAAGAGCTTGCTATCCGTCTACGAATACCATTCCTCTTGTCATAGAGGTCTTTGACTAAGGCCCGGGGCCTTTGGGTTTCAGACCGGTTTTAAGGAATAGACCAACCCTGCTCAACTCTTTCTTTGGTGGTGCTCTTGACAAGTTGATGAAAGCAACTTGTTACCTCGAGTGTCCACATAATTTGGTTGTA
>JADBJO010008355.1:95000-97539 GCA_016801955.1 Conus betulinus | reverse complement strand
GGCAAGATATTAGTGGTAAGTAACAGGCACCTACAAAGCCTGAAAGGCAAGATATAGTGTAAGTTAACAGGCACACTATAAAGCCTGAGAGGGGAAGGGTGGGGGAGGGGGAGCATGTGAGTGAGTGGGAATGTACTGTCTTTGTTTTTGTATTTGCATGTACAAAGCAAAAAAAAGAATTCTTCATAACTCTGGTTTGAAATTCAAATTGAAAAAATGGTATGCTTATTATGGAGAAACTGAAAAAAAAATGTAAAAAAAAATTAAAAAAAAAAAAAAAGAAGGATTCTTTACCTTAGCCATCATCATGGTCTGATGTGGGGCATGTCGGTATTGCCGTGATGTTCAATAGTCTGAGGTGGGGGCGTGTCGGTATGGCCGTGATGTTCAATAGTCTGAGGTGGGGGCATGTCGGTATTGCCGTGATGTTCAATAGCCTGAGGTGGGGGCGTGTCGGTATTGCCGTGATGTTCAATAGTCTGAGGTGGGGGCATGTCGGTATTGCCGTGATGTTCAATAGTCCGAGGTGGGGGCGTGTCGGTATTGCCGTGATGTTCAATAGTCTGAGGGGGGGCGCGTGTCGGTATTGCCGTGATGTTCGATAGTCTGAGGTGGGGGCATGTCGGTATTGCCGTGATGTTCAATAGTCTGAGGTGGGGGCATGTCGGTATTGCCGTGATGTTCAATAGTCTGAGGTGGGGGGCGTGTCGGTATTGCCGTGATGTTCAATAGTCTGAGGTGGGGGCGTGTCGGTATTGCCGTGATGTTCAATAGCCTGAGGTGGGGGCGTGTCGGTATGGCCGTGATGTTCAATAGTCTGAGTGGGGGCGTGTCGGTATTGCCGTGATGTTCAATAGTCTGAGGTGGGGGCGTGTCGGTATTGCCGTGATGTTCAATAGCCTGAGGTGGGGGGTGTCGGTATTGCCGTGATGTTCAATAGCCTGAGGTGGGGGCGTGTCGGTATTGCCGTGATGTTCAATAGCCTGAGGTGGGGGCGTGTCGGTATGGCCGTGATGTTCAATAGTCTGAGGTGGGGGCATGTCGGTATTGCCGTGATGTTCAATAGTCTGAGGTGGGGGCATGTCGGTATTGCCGTGATGTTCAATAGTCTGAGGTGGGGGCGTGTCGGTATTGCCGTGATGTTCAATAGTCTGGGTGGGGGCATGTCGGTATTGCCGTGATGTTCAATAGTCTGAGGTGGGGGGCATGTCGGTATGGCCGTGATGTTCAATAGTCTGAGGTGGGGGCATGTCGGTATTGCCGTGATGTTCAATAGTCTGAGGTGGGGGCGTGTCGGTATTGCCGTGATGTTCAATAGTCTGAGGTGGGGGCGTGTCGGTATTGCCGTGATGTTCAATAGCCTGAGGTGGGGGGGCATGTCGGTATTGCCGTGATGTTCAATAGTCTGAGGTGGGGGCATGTCGGTATTGCCGTGATGTTCAATAGCCTGAGGTGGGGGCATGTCGGTATTGCCGTGATGTTCAATAGTCTGAGGTGGGGGCATGTCGGTATTGCCGTGATGTTCAATAGTCTGAGGTGGGGGCATGTCGGTATTGCCGTGATGTTCAATAGTCTGAGGTGGGGGCATGTCGGTATTGCCGTGATGTTCAATAGTCTGAGGTGGGGGCATGTCGGTATTGCCGTGATGTTCAATAGTCTGAGGTGGGGGCATGTCGGTATTGCCGTGATGTTCAATAGTCTGAGGTGGGGGCATGTCGGTATTGCCGTGATGTTCAATAGCCTGAGGTGGGGGCGTGTCGGTATTGCCGTGATGTTCAATAGCCTGAGGTGGGGGCATGTCGGTATGGCCGTGATGTTCAATAGTCTGAGGTGGGGGCGTGTCGGTATTGCCGTGATGTTCAATAGTCTGAGGTGGGGGCATGTCGGTATTGCCGTGATGTTCAATAGTCTGAGGTGGGGGCATGTCGGTATTGCCGTGATGTTCAATAGTCTGAGGTGGGGCGTGTCGGTATGGCCGTGATGTTCAATAGTCCTGAGGTGGGGGCATGTCGGTATTGCCGTGATGTTCAATAGTCTGAGATGGGGCGTGTCGGTATTGCCGTGATGTTCAATAGCCTGAGGTGGGGGCATGTCGGTATGGCCGTGATGTTCAATAGTCTGAGGTGGGGGCATGTCGGTATTGCCGTGATGTTCAATAGTCTGAGGTGGGGGCGTGTCGGTATTGCCGTGATGTTCAATAGTCTGAGGTGGGGGCATGTCGGTATTGCCGTGATGTTCAATAGTCTGAGTCTGAGGGGGGGTGTCGGTATTGCCGTGATGTTCAATAGTCTGAGGTGGGTGCATGTCGGTATTGCCGTGATGTTCAAGAGGTGGGGGGGCGTGTCGGTATTGCCGTGATGTTCAATAGCCTGAGGTGGGGGCATGTCGGTATTGCCGTGATGTTCAATAGTCTGAGGTGGGGGCGTGTCGGTATTGCCGTGATGTTCAATAGTCTGAGGTGGGGGCATGTCGGTATTGCCGTGATGTTCAAGAGGTGGGGGCGTGTCGGTATTGCCGTGATGTTCAATAGTCTGAGGGG